>JAHZMZ010002797.1:0-10795 GCA_027743805.1 Lepidocyrtoides sp. E14 | reverse complement strand
TATTCGTGTACATTACTTGAAAGTGTGTTGTATCTTTCGACACCTGATATGAGCGGAGGAGTACAGAAAATGCGTTCTTTTCAAAAAAAATACATGAAAATAATTTTGCGATGCAAAATTTCATTACATTCTTTAAAGGTTTTTTACATTTTGCTTTACACACTGGTCTTCATTAAATTTAAATTAGAAATGTCCTTTTTACAAAACAAAAAAAACCATGATGAAAGAAGTCACAGAAGATTCGTGAATGCTATCTGTCACTGACAGCATAACAAGTGACAGGCCCATTATCATTCAAGCATAAAAAATGTTTTTAATTGACACAACGCAAAATCTTTAAATAAACTTGAAATGAACTGACAATTTCTCTTTGCAAAAGACATGACTTCCAACGAAAGATGATTACCACTACCACCACGTATTTACACTAATTAGACTTTAATAAGCCTTTTTTTCCCGAAAGTTTGAAAAGAGAAATTTTGGTGTATTGAAGAACTCTGTCTCAGATTAATGGCAATGTTTTTAACTGAAAATGAGTCATGTACGATTTAGATCGCTCAAAGTTGTAGATTATTCAAAGATTTCTTGATTACACGTTTACCTTGCATCCAAAAAAATGCATAAACATTTAACAATACCACAATAAAATACTATATTTAGCCTCCTGTGCCTGTACACACTTACAGTAAATCATTGGCTATGATTTTTAAATATTGAATATAACTCATAAAATAAGGAACACAAGCCTCTTTAATTACTTCCGCTTATCAGTACCGGCTTTTGTTTTTTGATGAAAATATAACAACTGTACATTCCCATTATTTCCCATTCATAAAGAAGCTCGTGCTTCGTTTATTTTAGGTAGCTAGTACTTATAATAATTCAAAGCATGTACATCTTAAGTTTTTACGCTGTGAACAATCTTCTCCTTTTCTATTCTCTACTCATAGTTTTATTGCAGATTTGCTACAACCTTGACTTATATCCACCATATTTTCATCAGCCACTGAAAGTGAAGCAGGTAGTTGGTTGTAGTTTCAAGGAAAAATGCAGTCTTCACTCGGAAAATATAAGTGCCTAGATCTATATGCATTTTGAACGCTCATTTCTGTATTAGAATTCAAGGTACACATCAACTTTTTCATTTTTCAAAAAGTTTTTCTCACAAAAAAACTATATTCACATCTTGTGTCATGCACGTAGTACAAATGTACATACTATCTGTTTCTCTTTAAATGCACAATTTGTGTTTCATGGCTGATAGCTCAGGTTGTCACTTTCATCAGAAAAAATATGCTTCCACATAATCGAGTGTCAGGTACAAACTATTATTCTAGTATTTTAATTTTTACATTTCTTATGCATTTTTGACAAATTAAGCTCAAAGCGAAGAAATAATATTTTCAGCAAAAATTGAAACGTACCATCTTGTACCCGTGAAGTTCGGACTTGTAAAAAAAGGTTGGGTGTGGGGAATGATGTTGAAAGAGACGGCGTCTGTTATAAGATGCATATTGTAAGCAGTCAGCTATTTAATTTTCTGATAAAAATGGCGACAGCACGTATAAATAACCTTTATATACACTTACTTTAAAAATATAGGTATAACTATTATGTTAAATCGTTGAAAGACTAATGGGTGTGAAATGAATTGAGAATGAATGGCTATACTAGAGGAGTGGAGCCAGTGGAGGAGTCCAGTTGATTTTATATGATTCTTGTAAACATAATATTGGAATTGGCTTCTGAAAAATATGCAAATAGCGATAATAGCAAATTGTTAAATCTAAATTAAACATTAAGAGAGAGAAATCAGATAAGGTTAATTTAAAGGGCGTCAGCCCAGCTGGCTCTTCTGTGGGGTTCGATAGTAATGTGTAGTGTAATGCAATTAAAGGAGTCTCTCCATCCTCATGTCTGCGTTCTCTATTTACTGCATTATAATCACCTTCGCTAAACTATGTACTTACCATCATATTAGTGAAACGGTCAAGAAGACGAGACGAGTAAGAAAGAGGAAGAGCGTGCCCCTACTAATAATTTGTAATAATGAATAATATAGGCAATAGGCATTATGGTTGATTTGATGTGCAAATTACGGCTACGCACCCCCGTATAAAATTCTACATGTGAGAATCCTCCATATTCACACAATTTACACATGAAATGCATAAAATGGCTGAAGTCATTATTAATTATTACACGCTGCTGTAAATCTATAATAACAGCGTTAACAGTTACTATTTAGTTGACATACAGTGGGCAGACTGCGAAAACTGTGAATGAATGCTTTATTTTTTTAGTTAACAATTCCAATATTTTTACCTTCACAATAGTTTTACATAGCATAATATGATTGACTGTATGTGTTTTAATGCTTGTTGTTTTTCATTTAAAAGTAGTTGAAAAGGCGACGATGATTATAGAAAATGCTGAGAATTTTCTTTCTACCTGACTAGTCTTTAGTGCTAAAAATTTCCAATTCCACAAGAACAATACGTTATTTATGACATGCAAAATGAATGATTATTGTAGAAAAATTACAAATAATAATAATGAAAAATGACATGAAACTATACAATTGAAATTGCTTTGCAATCAACAAAATTTTAATTTATGAAACCAATTACATTGCGAGTACAATTATTCATTGTGAAGAAGTATAAAGCACAACAGCTTTCCTATAAACATTTTAAAACATGAAGTGCAATGACAAGTACAAATCGCCACTAACTTTTATGAATTCTATTTTATAAACGACAATTACAGATGACAATGAAATCTTCAACAAGCCATTGCCCTTGCCCCCATCGAATGCCTCCACGTACGAGTCAGTGTACGAAGAGCCCATTTACGGAATAACTAATCAACTTACCGCTGTATACAGCGACAATGGAAAGCCTGTAGTAAATGTGAACAATGGGACAAGTCCTGGAAAGCGGAGATGTTCAGCACCAGCCGCACCACCTCCTTTTCTGTCAAACAAACTGGTACATGGTTTACCATCATCAAAACCTGGATCAACTTACAGTCATTCACCTTCGGTCAGTTCAGGAAGCACGTACGGTTACAGTAGCGGTAGTGTAAATGAATATGGCGAGTCAAGTTCAGCGTCAAAATATGGTCCATCATCCTGTCAAACAGTGACCAGCTCAGGTTTTGTAAGTACAGGCGCAGCATCATCTCCCATTGTCCCTTCTGCAAATAGTACCACTCCTGACGGAATGTCCATTTATGGATTCACTGACAAATTACCTCCAACTCCACCCAGTAAATTTTCATCCATTGCCAAAACAGCGGGGAGAAAAATTGCCAAAAAGTTTTTGGGCATAAGGAAAAATTCAAAATGTGGGTTGGAAGAGCCTCTATCAGTGTTCAATAGTCCGAATGGCGTAGGAGACTCCTCAGATAGCGGCACGTCTCAAACTCCACCGGCAGATTTGCAAGGGTCAAAAGGACTTAATCCTTCAGTCACGACCTATGGCAATACTAATAACAGCGGAAAAGTTGCTAGCGGGGGCAATCAAAGTACGAACCATTATGGTGGCAGTGTTGGTAGCGGCGGTAGTGGGGCAAATATTAGACGTCCAATTTCCCGACCTAGCATACCTCCACCTGAGCCACCCAAAAATGAATGCGTTACAGGGATAGCAATTCCACCCATACTACCAGATAAGGCCAACAACTACAGCATCTACAGCGACAACAAGAGAGATGATGACGACTACGATGATTCAGATTTTTACGACTCTGATTCAGAGCTAATTCGCAACTTTGTATCTCAAGTTCAACCAATTTACTCAATGGAGGAGGAACCCCTTTACCAGTATTATACATATGGCATCTCACTCAAGGTGAAAAATTGAATTTTTTTTCATCTCATTTTTAATCAAGAATACAAAATTGTTTTGAAATGTTCTTTTGCGAATGAATGATGAAGTTTCAATGAAGATGATGATGATTATGATGTGCTTCATTTATTCTTCGTGATTGCATGCTTACTTGCGTGGGACTCGTCATGATCATCCACATCAGCATCAAATGAATGTTTGCAATTTTCATGCAGCTTTCATGTCATTATTTGTCATTACTGCTGTTGTTGTATACAAGTAAAAGTAGTTTACGAGGTAATCTCAAGGATTCATCTCGTAAATATTTTATAGAAAATTATTAAAAAAGGGGAAAAAACATTTCATGTACATGATGCTTTTTCAATAAATGCTAGCTATTTGCTTATGAATATATTATTTGTCATTTTTCTCTCTTAGCCGGATGATGACTATCAGCCAGTGATTCCTAAGAACTTGGGACTTACTTTGGATATGCTAGTTCCTCGCGTGGGTCAGCGCACACTTTGGTGCGAACTTCCTGGGGTGGTCTCGTCCGGCATCCTTTCTATTCTCTCTGATAAACAGAAGCAACTGCAAGAAGCAATTTTTGAAATTCTCACGTCAGAAGTATCGTACCTGAAATCCCTAGATGTTTTGATATCGTTGTTTTATAAGAACGAAGAGCTTGTAGGTGTACTAACAGAAGAGGAAAGGGGCTATTTATTTGGGAATATCGAAGATGGTACGTGTAAAATAAATGGGTCATGTTTTCTTAAATACGTCAATGAACAAAAGATGATGAAGCTGCATTTTTACAGTTTTTTGTTAACATATTTTAATTTTAGTGCGAGATTGCTCACAAGCCTTTCTATCAGAGCTGCTTGGGAAATGGGAAGAGTCGTGGTACATTCAGGAAATTGGTGAAATAATTTCACGTAATACTGAGACAAGGTTTTCTGTGTACAAAGAGTACTGTAGAAATAAGCCATATCAAGATAAAACAATGCAAAAGCTGAGACACTCCAGGGACGAGTTTGTCAGCGTTGTCAAAACCATCGAGGAAGACGGAAGATGCCAAATGTTGCAGGTAGATTCATTCCTGATGCTCCCAATGCAAAGAATCACGAGGCTTCCATTGTTGGTGAATGCCGTCATTCAGAGGACAGCGGCAGGCAAGGAGAAGTGTAAATGTGAAGATGCGCTTAAGTGTCTGACCAATGTGAGTAAATTTACATATAACTGCAAATAACAAAAATGGCGAATAGGGAAATCATTAATTATATGAGAAATGCAACTTTTAACATGCTTTGTATGCACATTTATAGCTCGTGTTGGCATGTAATGATGCAGCGAGAGAAAGTCAAGATGCCGAAGAGACGATGGCCATTTTGGAGAAATTGGAGTTCACAAGGGGTATTAAGGCATTACCAGATTTAGGCCCATTTATAATGAAAGGGGATTTCATGAAAAATCCGTTCGACCAAGGAAGAGGAAATCAAATAAATTGGACATTCAGAAAAGCAAAGAGAACCTTCTATTGGCTTCTGTTGTTTTCAAAACAGTTGTTGGTTGCAAGAAGAAAAGCGTGAGGAAGCAATTTAATCTTGAAATTAATTGCGATTTATATGACCTTCGAATTACCTTTTTTGCAATGATACATAATATTTGACTAATTTATTATTTGTTTAGGAATGGCCGATTTGAGATTATTGATATGATTGATCCTCTTGAGTCAAATATCAAAGCACTGCCAAATTTGGAAGGAGTATCAAAGGACTTTAAGCACTTTTTCATGCTACATTTCAATAGGAAAGAGACTGTTTACGTAAGTGCAGAAAAACATTTTTTATTCTTCTTCAATAATACCATTTTGATCTTATAATTGGAGAAAATCTAATACATGTGATGTGGGTTGGGTCATTTGTATAGTTTTTAGCAGCAAGAACAAATTCAGAAGTGGAGAGGTGGAAATCTAAACTAGACGCAATGAAACCCAAACAAGAGTTAAGAGTAGAAGCCATATTCCCTTATGAGGCTCGTCGGCCAGACGAAATGTCTTTTTACGTTGGCGATGTTATTCGCGTATCCCAAATTCAACCAGACGGTAAGAATTTAGTGTCATAATCAGGGAGAACTCGTAACTTAATAATATGTAATGACCCCGCCCCTGAATAATATATTTACACCTAGTATTTACTCTTGATCTCTTATCTTTCAGGGTGGTATTTTGGACTAAAACTTGCCACTGGCGAATCTGGTTGGTTTCCGGGAAATTACTGCTGTGAAAACGCTTCCTAAATAATAATAATAAGCTTTTTTATAATTTTTTTTACGGTGCAGTAGGTAAAATATCCCCGTTTATAGCTTTTATTAATTTATAAATTTTCTGTATTATGAAACTTGTAAACTATTCAGACTATTGTTTTTCAAAATCAAATTGTTGTATTCGCAAATTTTTCATGTTTTATAAAAATGTGCCAATTTTAAGCTAATATTAAAGAAACTTAAACATGTTTATATGTAATTTGTAACTGTACCTAAATATGTATTGTAACTTATGTTGGAATTAGCATCAAAAGACGACTTTGTGGATTATATACTATTGTGTTTTATACTGTTTTTATGCTCATTTCATAATGATGGAATATACAAATAAAAAGATGCCAATGAATTGAAATTGGCCAAAATTGTTACGATCAAGAAAGTTAAAAGCATAAAAAAGCGAAATACCAATTGTATTTGTATGTTTTTTTAGCTCATCGGCATAATATAGAATATGCATTACGAAAAATATGTCATTGTTGATTGTTTATATCATTCTTGCCATTGTCTTTTATACATGACCCATATTTATGTGCATTGCGTTATCAGCTATCGCCTGTTCATTCGTCTTAACAAATGGTTAACCAATTCTAGTTACGACAGAATATTCCTTCTGAGACTGTTTTAATCCCACCCGCGGCGGCCACGTACTATTATTCCTCGGAAGTGTTTATTTGACATTCTCAGTAAACCTTGTTTTTGCTTCCATCATTTTTTTACAATGCATATAAGAGGCTATGCATATTTGCTAAAAATATTTTTCTTTAATTCAATGGTGGTTAGAGTAGTAAAGCCTCAGTTAGCAAAGTGGTCTTCCATTTATGAATCTCCGATAATCAAGGAACCTAAGCCTGGATGGGCAAGGTTTTGTAAAGGAGACCAAGTTTATGACACGTTTGCTAATCAGTGTCCAGTTGGTATTTTTTGGGATAATAAAGAAGTAGATACAAAATGGGACTGTGTGTGCACACGTGGACCGTAAGTTAAAATGGTTATTAATAAAATCTCAATAAAACTAATACAAAAACATTTATTTAAAGTACTCTCTTGATCCCGTAAAGGTGGAGAAGAAGCAGCGGGTGGTGTACGGATGAAGATACACAACGTTTTACACAGGGAGGCATTACGTGTTTTCAACTCGACCCAGTAAACTTAATACATCATAATAGTATTTGTAACCGTTTCATATTCATAAAAGGTCATTTCCCACCCAATTCCAATTCAACTGGAATTTTATTTGACAGGCAGAAAGTAGCGGTCTGCAAGCAATGTACTATGTTGGGGATCGATTTAGCGCGTGGGACTCTAGCCTTCCTATTTTATTAACTGACTATAGAGCTGGAATTACAGTCCGCAAGGGGGACCTCAGTGTGGAATGGGAGATATCTGGCAGGAGCAGAAAGGAACCAGGAATCCTAATTTATCGACCTCGCGATGACTGGGCTATACATGATAAACTGAGTGGGGAGAAATTGCGGCTTTGTCTTCGTGCTCCAGATGAATTTAATGAAGAGACAGAAGGACTTTTTATCTACAACATTTCAAGTCTCTTTGACGCAAAAGGAGGCAGTCAAACATTTCATATGAGCATTACAAGAGGATGCTACAGTTGGAAAGAGCATGACCATATTGAGTGGAGAGAGGTGATTGCAGAAAATTTAAAGGATAAAAACATGGTTGTTCAAGCGTACAACCCAAAAAGTGCACCCGGTACGATTAATCTATGAGCAACTTGGTTTTCTCCAATACTCAGTTAACTCAACTAATATAATATATTATTTATCCTGTCCTAATTTATCGTCATTCCGACTTGTCCATTAGATGAATGTGTGCAATGTATGGCAACGCCAATACCAACCCCTCCGCAGGTAGATGTGGACGGCAGCATTTTAGATGATAGAGAGGAATATACTATCTACGATTTAAAAAATGTGGCCGTACTGAAAACAGAAATCGACCTTCAGTCGGAACGGCTAGGTCAATACTGGGCGCACAGAATGCTCCAAAATGGGAGTGATCCTATTGTAGGAAATTTCCAAGAGATGGAAATCTTAACAAGAGCTGCGATTATGGCGTTGGATACTTGTAACTCCACGATAATACCTCTTGAATTTTATCAATACTTTCTAATTATGTTCAAAATGCTACTAGCAGAAAGTTTCAAAAAGTTTCCACCAAAAGGTCCCATAAGTAAGCAATATTACTCTAAAATCAATGAATTACTTGGAATGTGCAAGGACCGTAAACTAGACATTAGTTTTCAATCAGGTGCAACCTGTCCAAGCCTGGTAAGCATAATTACATATGCATGAATAAGCTGCTACTAGGTGAACTGAAAGTACATGCATCCTTAGATTTAAAAAATATTGATTGATATTTGAGTTAAATGTTGGAAAAATGGAAAATTAAAAAACTTTTAAAAATGATATTGCAAAGTACGAAGGATACTCCATCAAATCGGCAGAGTCCGATGCGGAACCGGAAGTAATTAGTCTGAATAAAGATTACACTTCGGACAAAGGACGCCATGACTTTCTACTAGAGTTTATTTGGAGACTAAGTTCCTTTCTGCATTACAAATGCTTTCAGGAATTTGAGCGAAATTCTGTTTTACTCGATGTTATTCAGCAACAACTGGAATCCATATTTACAGACGATTTGATTCTGCGATGGTATGAGTTAGCCCTAGTGATTTTTTTTTAATTAAGGAGGGTTGTAAAATTGTGCCTTGATAATCTTGATATTACTCATTGTGTTGGACTATAAATGTACATAGGTATAATCCTGGAGCCTCATTCCAGATGTACAATTTAATATTCGAAAACCATTTAGACTTGGAATCTACAATGAAAAATTTTCAAAGATGTGTAACTGCAATGCGTGATGTTTCTAAATATCCAGGATGGCTAAAACGGCCAATTGACCGACCTGAAGTAACTTTAAAGAAAGGTTCAAAGAGTCAAAGTAGTCGGTTGAAGAGAGACATTGGGTAAGTTTGTTGAATCTTGATTCATAGTGCATGCAAATTTTCCATTATTGAACAGTAAACTGTGAAAACTCTTTTCAAAAGCTTGATTATAATACGGTTTATGTTTTAATTGTATAGTTCTATTCACCGAAATGAGCAGAAAGCAATGCGCAGGTAAGTTTGAAAACCTTAGCGAGCAAAATGTTCAGCATGCAATTGTTAATTACTTGAATAAAAAACATTTTTTAAATTGCGTTATTTGTATGTTTTTGTAGACGAGCTGCTCCTTTAGGCAGCTTAAAAACAGGTTCTGGATATTCTGGAAACGCATCTCTCCTGTCTGATGAGTATTATGGGGAGGATGAGGAAGTCATAACCGGTCCTTATAATTTATTTGACGGTACTGCTGCATGCATCAAGTCAATCAGATCATTTATGATGGATACTGAGAGAGAGGCAGGCTCCACTTGTTGGTAGCAACTTATTGTTGGTATTTTAGTAGCATTATTGTAACCTCAGCATCTTTAATCAATACACAATGTTTGGAAAACTTGAATAAATTCATTGTTTTGGTTGTAGCCTTTATTGACCACAACACTTTTACGTGAGAAAATGTACTTTGAAAATAAATGGGACAAAATAAATATTTCATTGACTATTTAGTTAAGTTAAGACAACCCCTCATTATGACAAAAATTTTCACCAATTGCATCTTCGGCTACAGGGGTCGGCGACAAGCATTATTGCCACTGGTACGGGTATATTCAGCCAGTCATCGATAAGTTGTTTCATAATAGGAAATCCTTTAGGACACTATTCAGTTTTTACGGTAATCACAATTTTAGTATTCACCCTGGAATAAATGCAGCATGTATATCATTCGAAAGCTGGATGCAAAAATTTTTTAGTTTATCGTACAAGTTGTCGGAATTGTCAATTGCAATTTGAATAATTCTTCCATGTTCCGGCAATCCTGAATATCCTGATGGATCAATAAATGTTCATGTATGTGTAAATTGTGTAACTGTTCTGCATATAAATAAAAACTCTACCATGTGTGTGTGTCATTTCTATATTTTTTCTTCGGGCTTTTCTGCTTTTAGCTACCAAAATGAAACAGCACAACAGCACAAGCATAGAAATATTATATCCTTGCCACAGGTTGCTAGTTGTTTTTACTCTTTTGCTGCTCAACTCGTGTAATAGCATCTGTTTATCCAACCAAAAGTAGTTAGAGGAATCAAGCAAAGACCACTGACCAGTGTGAGAGATAGAGAAACCCTCGTGAAAGCTTCATTCATATTCAAGGTAACTAGTCAAGTTCTTTCATCGTCGTGGTGTACCCAGCATGGAAAGTTCTTCCATATCGGTAAGAATAGTTTTAGTGCTGTCCTAGAAAAACAGTAATTAGTTTGTGGTTAAGCATTTAAAGTAATGGTTGTAAAGATAAAAATAGACACACAACAAACATTACCTCTTCTTTACAGCCACACACATACCCGCAAATATACCATACATTTAAGATCTAGAATTGTTTTACACACACACAACTACAACCAAAAAGATAATTTTGTTTGTTAAAATAACATTAACTTTACGTACTTTCCAGCTTAATCAACACGCGAAATACTAAAAGCGGTTCTTTCACAGTAACGTAGTGTTGTTCAAGTGCGAT
>JAHZMZ010002796.1:0-10444 GCA_027743805.1 Lepidocyrtoides sp. E14 | reverse complement strand
AAATAACCGATATTATATATTGTTGTCGATAAATGTAGTTACCATTTTACCTTGACGTGGTCATTTACCGTAGTTTACCTCGGATGATGGTCATTTTGTTTAAATATAATATGCCGGTCAGTTCTGGCACAAAACCTTCTACTTATTTATACTCATTCATACACGATACATACATAATATATTATTGTTAGACATAGGCACACAATTTTTTAAATTTTGTTTCTTATCTCTGTCATCATTCATTGTTACCTCCTCGTGTGTGTGTACATTTGCATTTTATATTAATCACTTTTACTAATCACCATTCGCAATGAATCAAGTGATCACGCAAATTATACATACGATTGTGAGTTTGGATCAAAGTCTAATTAAAAACTGGTTTTATTTTGATTCTCGTTTATCTGTCGTGTGCGAGTATACAAAGCGTGTGATTTGACTGTCAATTTCAATGATTTAAAGCACTTCTTTTGGATTGCATCAAAAGGTGTCATAATTTCATTTGTAGGTGATTTACAAATTAAACTTTATATCATAATCATATTATTTAGTTTTGGCCATGCTATACTGCTCTCACTAAAAAAACTAATTAAATTATATTTATGGCAATATACAGTAATAATACCATAAGAGTACACCTTATTTATTACTTCATTACTAGTCTGCTTGTGTAAAATGGAGTGCAGCTTGTTCTGGGAACTGAACTAGATTTATGTTTGAAGTACGACCATTCCATTCATTCATCACGATATACATACATCGAGCACATAAGTATTAGTCAACAGAAGTTAATGATAATTTCATGGCACTTTGTCGTCTATAGACAATGTATTTAAGAAACTATCCTTTTGCTTACCTGTGAAAGCATGATTACGATATGATTATAATGTGTTGGGTTCAGTAATTATGTATCTTCACCGAGCTCGGACTCCGGACGTGACGGAACCATAAAAATAATCAGAGCAGTTGTTTATTTACTGGAGAAACTGGGCCAAATGGAGGAGGTTTCAACTTCCCAGTCATCATGAAAGTAGTCTCCACAACTTTGATATGACGAGTAAATGAACTCGAATGAAGGTTTGCTATTAATACTTTTACTGACTACACAAAGCCGTCTTTTCCCAGTTTTTCTCATTGCTTTTAATATGTACATAATTAACATGCAATATTAACTAGCAAAATAAAATCCAAAATTTGTTTTCATCCGTATCGTTCATAAACCCAATATTTTTCATTTAGGGCAGGATAAGTATTCCACGATACAGTTATCATTATCATCGCCATCCAAGATTAGAACCAAATTGGAAAACTTGTTTTACCATTGCCACTGCATTGTCAATTGAATTATGCATATCCAGCAATTTTTTCGTTTATAAAAGATATCATGTGTAGTAAGCTCTACAATCGTGCAAATAAAAACATTTTTGTTTCTTTATTTTTCCGACTGAGATAAAACAATTTATTTTTTTCCTTTTCACTTTCATTTCTCTTATTTGAGCAACAATAAATAATTATGAAACACAAAATGCATAATATTACATGAAGTTATTAAAGTTTGTTGGTACACAAGCAAAAGTGATTGNCCTTTTCACTTTCATTTCTCTTATTTGAGCAACAATAAATAATTATGAAACACAAAATGCATAATATTACATGAAGTTATTAAAGTTTGTTGGTACACAAGCAAAAGTGATTGTTCCTTAAAAGGTACAGCCACCCAAAACTATGTTTGTAATTGGAATCTGAAATTTATATGAATAAAGTAGCCTTGAATGTTTCTGTACAACTAACCTGATATTATTCTACCATTTTATCTCAGTTTCAGATGCGGCTATTTTTAGTTTTTTAGATTATACAAACTTTTCCATTCTTACCCAACAGTAATGTGAACTGTTTCCTTAAGCTTAAATTATAGGGTCGACTCATACGCGTAAAACAATAAAACCAGTGACTTAGGATGCCACACGCCATTTATCTACGCTTAAATTTCAATCCCTTTCAATGGAAAATCCAATTGTAGTATTGTTGATTCAGTTTTAAAGTCAAACTTTCCAAATTTTTTTCAAAAGATTGAAACATGCATGTATATTTGAAATACAGACAGAATAGAAGCAAAGTAACTGCATTTATAACAATATTATTATTATTTTAGTATCTTCATTTCTCTGATAACGACTATCTTTGAAAAGTAAGCAGAACTCAAGTATGAGCATTTAGATACTGTATTAGTATGTAGGCGTATGCTTTCCCTATAGACAAACTGATAACTGATCACTCAATCAGCTAAGCTTTTTGAGTGATCATTACGATCATCATCTCCATCAACCAGAAAATATATACATCAACTCGTTCACGCCGGATAACGAATAGAATTGTAATGAAACAGAAGAAACTACTGTTATTATTTTTCAGAAAGCTCGGCAAAATCCTAAGAGTAATAATAAATTTATTATTACTCTTAGGCAAAATCCGTCGATTATCAATAGAAGTCACTGGAAGAAGGAACCCATGTATTTTACATGCATGGGAATATTGGGAATATGTGTAAAATTTTGAGCAAACAAACGTAAATATTATTTTGGTCATTTGGTGCATGTATCTCCATTTATCTTTTTATGCATAAGTGTACCTAACCTAAAAGGATGGTGTTATAATTGTCTGCAACAAGTGATATATGATATTACATGTGTGCAATGCTAATTCTTATAATATGGTATAAACTGTAAGGGGATGATTATGCGATGATAGATAAAAAAGCATAAAAGTGAAAACTTACCCATGTACAAGTAGTTTCACGTAAAGGATAATACAGTATTACGTACTGTTAATGAAGATGCTCTTACGTGTGCAGGGAGCTAAAATGACAAAGAGGATAAATCACACAAAAGGTTTGGTAGCGCATTATTGTATAATATGATGTGAAGATGAATTGATGACTTCTCTTAAATCTTTTACACCACACCATCATCATTCTCATCGTCACCTCCATCATCAGTTGTTGGTAGTTATTATTTTTGAGTGCACAGAGAGGTGCAATTGCACAATTTACGTAAGCAATTTAGCCTGCTGGAGTTTTAGTGTCATCCATCACCCATCTCTCTTGCTAAGGTGGTAATCATGTAGCTTTTCGCAGCAGTTAAAATGCCTTTCAGTTTGTGTGAATTTGGGTGTTAAATGTAAACTTTTCAAGTGGCCATACGCTCCTCCACATATAAAAAAATGTTTACTTTCTCTGCCTAGATTTGTAGAAAATAATTATTGAGAATTTTTAAATTATGAGTTTGAGAAAATTAGCAATTAAATCTAATGTTTTTGCTATTCGAAAACAGAAATAAACAGTTTGCTACTTTAATTTTTCCCATTCTTGTGAAAAATGTCACAGCGGAGCTCCCCTCAGGGGAAAAAGGATAGCAGTGTCAGTGTTCCCAACGGAAATACTAACAATAATCATAACCTTACTTCAAAATCTCCGCCCGCACCCCCACCTCCGGAAATTTTTCTAAATAATCTCAACCTTCCCTCTAGTAGAACTAATTTATCAGTTTCAAATAAGCCTAGTTGTAACAGTATCAATACTATCATTTCTACCGTTAGTAATAATAACAATTCTGCTGGCACTAATACCAGCAGCGGTTCAGACAATAATTCTCAGACTACCCCAATAACGCCAAGGGTTGAACAAACTTCTCATTCCGCATCAGTTCAGAAATCTCGTAATAATTTTTTTCAACGTTTCAATAAACCTCCTCCACTATCAAGAATTCAAAGAGATGTGGAGATAGAAATTGACGATAATGAGGATATCGACAGTGTAGAGTCAGATGGGGACATTGGGAATGCGGATGAACTACATGACTCCGCAGAACACAATAATTTACTATATAGAATAAGCAGAAGAAGTAGTGTAACTAGTGATACTTTGAGAGTGCCTGGAATTTTCTCAAACGCACGAAGAATTTCATCAACGGACAATTTATTAGAGGGGGAAATGAGCGAGGAGAAATTGTTGAAGGCATTGGAAGATGATGAAGCAAGGGATCATGTCCCAAGTCCATCAGTTAAGTGGAGAAAAACGTCAGAAAGTAATGGACTTGATAGAAGTCCACGGCCACCACTTCGTAGTTCAAAGTCGTCCTCAGCATTACTGGGAAATCGGCAGGGGCCAATGCTGGGGCAAACAACGAATAATTCACTGTGGATGTCACATGATTATGGTGACGATTATCTGAAGCATGAGTGTGATGACAAATGTTCATCACCATTGCATATGGCGGTGAAAACGGGAAATTTGGATGAGGTTGAAATCCTGCTCGAGACTAATGCTGATCCAAATGCCAGAGACTGCTATGGTCGGACTCCACTGCACTATGCTGTTACAATGGGCAAGTTTGCTTTTGGCAAATTATGATGTAGCATTTTTTTGAGTTTTCATCATATTAAAAAATGACTTGCAGTTTTAAAAATAATTTTCATCGATTTGTAAAATTAAGGTTGCAACTGCGACTCATGTACTGCCACCGCAGCTCGATGTACCCAGCTTCTGGTGGATTCCGCCAAGACGGATATTGATAGCCAAGATAACCAAGGGGAAACACCGTAAGTAGTAGGATACATATATACTACTTATCTACCTACTTGATTCTGCATTATTGCAATAATTGCTGACTGTTCACTTGATACATCAACTTCAAACGTTTAAGTACACAACAAGAAATAATCTGTCTTCTTGTGCATGTCTTATCATTTGCTTTGTACACAAATCACACTTGTAAATATTTGAAAACCCTTAGTCAATATTGAACAGCCTACTACAGCAGCACAAAGTTACCTATGTATAAAAAACAAAATATTCCGGTATGTTTCTTACTCGCCATGAATATATCATTCATGCACGAACGCATACTCACTCACTCAATAACTTCTTTCTTACGATACGATACGCCAGGCAAAGTTGAAACAAAGAATCAAACTTTTGTGAACGTGATATAATATGATGACATGACACAGAAACTGAAAGCAACAAGAAACCAACTGAGGGATTCATAATCGTTTTATTTACCTGACAATTGACATGGATCTGTCCTCATCATGAGGATAGTTTGTTTACATTTCTTGTACCTAGAGACTAGAGAGATCATTAGTTCTCAGGATCAAAGTGAAAGACCAGACAGGAATGTTTTCAAGTGGAAAATTTTCAAAGATTGTGTATTTTGTATGTTATGTTATGACACACCCACATAGGTATTATAAAAGAATGAAAAATAGTATCTAGGTATATTATTTTTCATTCTTCCATGACACACCCACAGGTCAAGTAGGTGGGTGGATTAGTGGACGTGGTGGATAAACAGATGAAAAGAGAAACATTTAATTTGTAAAAAAAACTTTTGTATGGTAACAGGTTACATTTGGCCGCAGAGAACCAGGCTACAAAATGTGCATCCATTTTGTTATACAGTGCGGCAGACGTTTCAATAAAGTAAACGAGCACAAAAAGTATTACTCTCATGCATTGTAAATACGACTGGGAGGCATTACAAAACTAATCAATTTCCTATAGGTCAAAGGCGGGGGTAAAAGCTCTAACGCTTATGGTAGAAAAGATACCAGATGCAATGGACAGTCTTCTAAATCGTGCAGTGGCTATTGAAAAGTATGATCCGACCAATGTTAAATGCGAACTGAAACTGGATTTTGGGTACAATACAATGAATAAAAGGATATCTTCAAAAATGGCAATGTTGAAGTACACAGGTACTTTGGTACATGAGTATTTGTCAAGTAGGAATAAAATTTTGATTTGTTTTTTTGAAGAGCGATCGTGGGGTACTCTGAGACTAGAGGTTATTCCCAACGAAGAGGAAAGCCGAGTAGTGGTACAAATGGGGAAGGGAATGTGAAAGCACGGAAGGAAATGCAACTTTTGACACTTATCTTAGACTGTAGTAGCTCAGCTAGAAAGAAAATTTTGACACATCCGCTAATCGCAATTTTTCTTTATCTCAAGTGGAAATGTGTTCGCACCGTGTTTTGGCTGACTATTCTTTTGCACGTATGATTTCTGTTTTTCTTTAGCCCAGCTATGCTTTGGACCATCATGGTGTCTTTCAAGATTCAATAAATTAATTGATTCATACATTTGATAGGTCGTACTCTTAATGTTGTACACACTGTATATTCTGGATGTGTACTTGATTAGCTGCCCTTATCGACCCAAGATTACTGAACCTGCTGCAGTAAAAGCAGCAAAAGCTGAAGGAAATTATTTACAGAGTGATAACTCTACTTATCGAGCAGAGTTTATAAAGTTTTCATGGTTTGAATTTTCTCCGCAGCTACAGGAATTGGGAACAATAAAATCTAACTTGTATGGTAAGTTCTGCCTAAGTAGATTTTTTCTGAAAATCCCGTCAATCATTACAAGTCCCTGTGGACTTTAAAGGCAAACATGTACTTATTGTTGTCACTTTAGATGGATGCCCTTTAGAAATAGGTCCTACGGTGAAATCCGTACTTTTACTTGCCCTAACTATTTTGATGGTAACCAATGAAGTGTTCAAAATGCTCCCTGCGCCTAGATCGTATTGGAAAAGAACAAACAACAGGCTACAGTGGACCCTTTTCCTGTTTATTTTCCTAACCTCTTGGCCAGTGTTCATGTCCCATCCCAATATTAACTTTTGGCAGTATCAGGCCGCTGCGGTAAGAGGTGATTACATGCTTCAAGAAACTTGAGTCTGTATCTTGATTTTCATGGGCATCATTTTGTTTCTTTTGTAGTTTGGACTGTTCCTAGCCTGGGGGCTGATGCTATCGCAAATTGGAAAGTTTCCTATTCTTGGTCTCTACGTTGAAATCTTGACAAAGGTAAGTAGAAGAAAAGCAGATACATTTTCAGTTGCACAGTTAAATACGTTACAACTTTACAACTGTTATCATATCATCGATACACGTTTCAGGTTTTGAAAAACTTTGGATTCTTTATGGTCACCTATGCGTCCTTACTGATGGCATTTGCACTGGCCTTTTGTGTTCTTTTCCCTGGTGTAAGTTGCAAATGTCAAGTTTGCTTGAAATGAAATGCTATGAATAGAACTGCCCCATTCAATTGTCATATTGGCAACTTTTGCAATTTCACAGAATGCTCCGTACTCCTCTATTCCTTTAGCAATTTTAAAGGTTCTCATGATGATGGTCGGAGAAGTCAACTACGAGGACCTATTTTATGGAAATGAGGAGAATCCTGTAGATGATTTGCTGTACCCAGTATGTTTTCTTCATATTTTCCTTCTAATACTGTCGCTTTTTCACTCAAATACTTTACACTTTTTCATTTTTGTATTTTTCAGATTACTGGACACTTCCTTTACGGAGCTTTTGTCATTATGATCACCATTGTGTTGATGAACCTTCTCGTGGGTCTTACCGTCAGTGACATTCAGGTAACTATTACTCTCAATGATCCTTTTAGACATTACATTTACTTTTTATATTAGAGGTTAGATTAGATTAGAAATCAGCTTCTTCTTAAAACAGAGACGGCAATTTCACATACAGGGGCTGCAAAAAGATGCCGAATTGACCAGGCTATCCCGTCAAATAGGTGAAATTTCTCAGTTGGAGTCGTTTGTATTTTCTAAAAGAGTACAGTCCTTCCTTCCCAACTCTTTTGCTGCTTTTCTGAGAGAGTCTGTACTTGTCGTTAGACCAAAGAACAATGACAATGACAAGCAGCTACCATCGCCAAATGATTTTAAGGATAGGTATTACACAAGTATTAATACCCGCCACTACATACATCACAATTTGGAAGGAGTAGCTAACAAAACTACATTGTGTAGTACAATATAAATATTGGTTGCTTTTTTCAGTAGTTGGTACTTTCATCTTCGACCCAACGATCCTAACGACAAGACCATTCCTGAAGATTTGAAAGTTGCCGTCTTGAGAATTGCTGCTGCTCGTCATCGTACCAAACGAACAAACCGTTGTACTAAAAATTTTCGCAGGGGAACAACTGCACCTGTGACTCCATTATTGGAGGAATATCAACGCTATGCAACCACTCACTCTGGTGCATCTGGATGGCTGCCCCCACCTTATCAGAGGGTTTACAGTAGAGGCACTGATCCAACTCTGCATGGTCAACAAGCCACAATTGTTCCTCCAACTGCAGCGGCGGCTGTACCACCATGGACTACAACAACAAGAAGTAGGATTGGCCCTGGACCCTCTACTATTCGAGATCCACCGGAATATACCTACTTTATGAAAAGACTAGAGGAGAAAATTATGGATAGAATGAAAATCCAAATGGATACATTATATCAAAAGATTGAGGATAAGATGATGAATATGCCATAATAACCTTAAATACATTTTAAGATGCCTAAAAAAGTTTGTTTAGGTTGGTAAAATTGTTAAATGCTAACTTTAGAATGTCATCATGAATTTATTGGTTTCGATACTTGGTCGCTGTATCAGATAACACAGTTTGTCCATCAGACTTTTATTTTGCTTTTCTAAAACTATCTAGGCTCATCAGGTCTCGTAAATTTCGTAGTACACATGTACATATGTACACTTACAATATATAATAAGATTGGTAAATTAATATTATTTAATCTATTTTGACTTGAATACAGCATTCAGGAATAATTACGTACTATTAAACAAATTAATTTTTCTATCTTGTACATCCTTTTAATTAAATGTATACATATGTACAAAGGAGCTTGTATAGTTGCACAATATTGATATCCTGCTGTTCATTTACTTTTTATATTTATAAAATATTGATCACAACCATTTGCAGTGAAGCAAAAATAGTTTAAAATACTAGCTAATGTGGAAGAAAATTGCTTACGTGAGCTGCCATTTTAACATAGCGTATCATCAGACTTATTTAGTATTAGTAGGTAATTAACTCTTTGGAAAGACATTTTTGGACCGTATAAAATGTAAAAATTAATCGATAACTTATTTGTACAGGTTATATAATTGTGACTGCTATTAGTCATTTATCAACCATATCTTACTGAAAAATTAAAATACTTTGTATCTTACAATGCAACTTATTCAAGCTACCGACATAAATACAATGATTTTATTAAAACTCTTTTGTAGCAAAGGAATGTAAGTATTATACTTGTAATGTTCATCAGAACAATAAATTAGATTTTGCCAATTCTAGGAGATTAAAAAATCAAAAGTAAAATATATATTACTGAACACTTATAGCATTGAACATTTAGGATTTACGTTTAACCGCTAAAATGCCAATAATATGCATGTTCAAGTTGTCACAAATAAACAATTTGATTTACTGCCGGCATTTACCGCAGTTATCCCCAAACTAATTGCCAATGTCCGCGTCCCAACGTTTGCATGACCTCAATAGATTAAAAAACTCTTGAAGATATTTGGAAACAACCCTTGGATCAATGGAGATCATTACGTTTTCAAAATTAGTATGTACACCCTGAAAAAATCGATTAATAGAGAATATATATAAGCACAAATTGGACATTTAAAAACTTTCATAAAATTTTCAGAAACTTAATAAATCCGCTTCTATTTAGACAGACATCGATACCTACGGACATTGGAATCGGGATTTTTAAATATTCCTAATGCCAATAATACTGGAAAACTGTACACAGTCAGTACACAATGAAAACAGTAAAATGAGGACGATAAGGATAAACTGCTTACCATGATGTGCCAAATCTTTCATTGCTTTATTGTTGTGCGCTGTCCAGGTGTCATACTCGCTGACACACCGAACTATTAACCCTTCGTCATATTTACTCAGAATAGTTTTACTCAAACCATAATTTGAACAAAGGTACATGCAGACGTAAATGGAGATTCTTGCCTGTTTAAAATAGCTCATCAGTTGTTCAGTAGATGAGCTGTTTATGGTGTCGGGGAAGAATAAAACGTTGTTCCAAATTTCCGGCGGTTTTCTTTGGTGCAGTGATTCGATTTGTGCACTGCTCATGAGCGGGGGCTCCAACTCTTTTGCTTTTTTGATTGCCCATTTTGGCATGACAAATACTTTTTTCTTCACAATAATCTTTTTCTTCACCATCGTCTTGTCTGGCTTGCCACCTCGACACCGACAGTAGAGAATAGTTAGGGTGATCAGTACTGCGCCAACTGTAAAAACAGTAGCAGAACTGTCGGTAAGCCACATCCTGTCTTAATTTTTTGTTGCGCTAATGCAAAATTGTAGTTTTTTTCTCTCCTCACTTTATCCACACACTTGCCGTTTTATCTTTGCGCTTGTTTGTACATTTAAAGGAAGGCAAAGTCTGATTTGTTATTGCTGATGATAAATAATTATTGTTTCCCTGAAAAGTTCTCTCCTAGTTTGTTTATGAAAACGATAATAAGAAGAGCAAGTCTACTTGCTCTAACAACAACGCTCTGTTTGGTACAAATG
>JAHZMZ010002795.1:0-14394 GCA_027743805.1 Lepidocyrtoides sp. E14 | reverse complement strand
GTTTTCTTTTCCATTCAGGTTCTTAAGAGTACTTGTGCCTTTTACATTTGTTCTGTGATATGAGATGACGATGATGAGGACGACGCTGCTGTTGGCTACGTAAGGAAGGAACGAAATTGGATTGAGATAAAGCAGCAGTAGTAGTAGACCGAGAAGAAGATGACGATGATGGGATGAGAATGAGATGAGATGAGGTAGTACACGGTACAATAAACAATGCATTGTTGAATGTGTGTGTATGTATGTACCATGTGGAATTGGTTTGATGATAATGGAAACTGTTGTCATTCCACTTCAGTTTTAATGTATCCTCTTCTCTGGAGAAAAAAGAAGGAAAAAAAACATTGTACATTGAGTATATTTTGTACCATGTGGGTTTCCTATTACTTTTTTTATCATTTACTCAACCTGTGAATGTAAACAAAATATTTTTTTTTTCGATTTTCCTTTCCATTTTTACTTCTTGGAAACTTCAAGTCCCGTATTATCTTCAGGTAGTAGTTTTTGTGTTTTTTTTTGGTGGCATGGCAGTGGTTTTTCTGGCCTGTATGGTTTAGTTTATTGAGGTGGTGTGTGGTAAATGCTATGCTGGCTGGCTGGCGTGATTGTAATTGACAGTTCATCATCAAGAACAGAAACTTGCCTTCTGTTTTCAAGTAGATGCCAGTGTAATGGCATTGGACGACAGCATGAATGAACAGATGTTGGGTGGTTTATTATATGGGCATTTTATCAAAAAAAAAATTATATTTTCGAGATAAAAATATGATTATATTGCGTTTGTTTTGATTATTTGTGTGGAGAAATAAAAATGGTAAAAATGCATTCACTTTTGTAGAATGTAAAAAAATGCATCAGGTAGTAAATTACATGCATGCATGCACCATACACAATACATATCTTGCAAGACAGATGGATTCAATAGAAGAGGAAAATTGCTGCAATGCAATGTTTGAGTCGTGTTATTGTACACATGTTAGTATAAGATTACCAAAAATGGGGAAAAAATATTTTCCAGTTCATTTCATTTCAGACCTTTCGACAGAAAAAAAGAGTACCTGCACACAGCCTTCCAAAGAAATAGGTTCCGTTTAAAATATTGATGGATTATTGGGAGAATCGAGGTCAAACACAAAATGTTCACACCTGTCATATTATACAGCCTAAATATAATACTAAAGAATATGCTCACCATTTGGTGTTTTTATGTGCGTAGGTATGTGCAGTTGTTACAGATTTTATGTTTATGCCAGCTTTGATTTGATTGTTTGGTAGTTTGGTCAAGGCCAAGTTAGATGTTAGGGATGATTTAGTAGAGAAGATGAGCCGACAGAAAGAAGGGCAAATTGGAAATGAACAAAGGAAGCTGAAATGAAATTTAGATGCTGTACCATTGCATTAACAGAAATCACAAACATTATCTTCAACGATTGATGTTCTTAATATTTTTAAAAAATTAATTATGGTCGCCAAATTTACTAAATTTTGAACGAAACGGACTTTTTCACGATGCAAAATTACAATCGAAAGAAGCAAACTTTATCACAAACTAAGGCCAAGTTAGATGTTAGGGATGATTTAGTAGAGAAGATGAGCCGACAGAAAGAAGGGCAAATTGGAAATGAACAAAGAAAGCTGAAAATGAAATTGAGATGCTGAACCGATACGACATCTGGAAAGAGCGAATATCTTTATTAGGAGTAGTTCTCAATATTTCTAAAAAAATAAATTGTGGTCGTCAAATTTACTAAATTTTGAACGAAACGGACTTTTTCACGATGCAAAATTACAATCGAAAGAAGCAAACTTTATCACAAACCACGGTGTTCTAGAAACGGCTGTCAACATTATATTTACAATTATAGCCACCACGGATTATTCATAGGACCTGTACAAATTCAAGAATCAGATTAATAATTGCTGGTGTACTTTTGATAATAGAACATAAGCCATTACTATTTCTCAAAGTGACTACCAAAACTGATTGCATCACACTCAAAAATACTAAAGCCCAAAGGAAATTTTATAAAGAGCAATTAAACAAGAAAATAATGAGACAATTCATGGTGTAATTTAAAGTACATACTTCAAAAAACGTTTAATCATTCAGTCTTCACAAGCTTTACAAAACAAAACGCTGCACTATAACACGAGTTAAATACATACACATTAACCGGGGATGTGAAGTACGCCAATAACAAGACATGTCGGCTAGTCAATCACTCATCATCAACAAGTTTTGATTTTCTTCCTCCTAATGCTCATTTTATTCTACTACTCTCTTGCCTCGTTAAGATACCAGAACATTGATAAAATGATAAAGTAAAACAAAACAGCAGGGGATTCATCTTACACTTAAATAAATCTTGTCCAGTTTAGCAACTTCACTCCATTCCACTCCAGCAAAATGTTATTTTTTTCTTTTGATAATTGCATGCATGTGTACTACTACCACATCATCTTATCACTGCATCCCCGCTGATGAGATGGGACGCATTATATAAAAAAATATACAAAACAGACACAGACACCACCACATCACTCATTTTCAGAACATTAATAAGACAACTAAAAGTATTAACCAAGACAGAGCAAAATCGTAATAAAAACCGGCAAAAAATATTGTAAGAGAAGTTTCTTACTGGTTTTTCCTTATCAAATAGCATCTCATTTTCAGAACATTAATAAGACAACTTAAAGTATTAACCAAGACAGAGCAAAATCGTAATAAAAACCGGCAAAAAATATTGTAAGAGAAGTTTCTTACTCGTTTTTCCTTATCTAATAGCAATAATCACTTTTTTTTCGTTCAAAGGAAGAAACAAGACTGTGCTTCTATTACCAAATGCATGCAGCTCAATTTTCCTCTTGTTATTATTATTTATTATTATTGCATTGATTAAAAGTTCAGTTGAAACAGACCTCTCTTTCTGATAAATAAGATAATAAACATTACAAAATGAGTATATCCATCCACCTCTCACTCTCACTGCTCATTTTTATTTTTAAAAAATGTTAATCGTGTTTCCATTTCGTTTTACTGCAAACTACAGACTGTACTTATAGAGCCTCACTACTACCACACAACTCATTTCATTAAAATAGATTAGATTTGATAAGCATGACTTACCTCAGCTTACAGACGTGAGAGTCAAAAGAAAAAAAAATCGTTCATTTATTTATCATCATCGGCAGTCTACCAGTTAAATAATTTTTTTTTATCTTGAAGAAGATAGGTGCAGTCCAACTCAACTGCTTTTGCTTGTAGCGCTGCGTTTCTTTCTTTAAAACCTTTTTATTTAAGTAAGATTAATACCCAATTTACAACCTCTTTTTATCACCATTTTAACGTTTTTTTTTTCTTTAAGAAAAAAATAACATAACGATAGCCAACCAAGTAAGCAGACTTGGACTCACTTTCTTTTAAACTGTTACGTTAATTTTTCTGATTATTGCCGTCCATAAGGCAAACTGCCATGCACGAGTAAAGCTTGTTGGCTATCTTTATGATGATGATAAACTCTTTTTCTTGGCACAAAGTATTGAAGGAAGGTCTAAATTATTTACATTTTGGAAACCATTGGGTTCCTTTTGTCGCAGTACTATTTACTATTCCAGGCCATGATGCCATTGCATTGAAGGTTTAAAAGTTGCAAAATATACGGCTCTAACAACCCATTCAAAAAAGTGTGTTAGCAGTAACGGTCTAGTAAAATGGAGGTGGATAAGCTAATTTTTTTATCATGCAAATCATCCCACTTTTGTACCGAATCCAAATTGTTTAAACGTTTTAATTGAATGAACGTGTTTACTTTGATAAGACGGGAGAAAAAAAAGCAAGTAAAAATTTTTTTTATTGAAACTCATTCAATGGGAAATGAATGAATGGATTAAATAAATAGAAGGAACAGACTCTTTGCGTAAAACGAGCAGTTTTATCAGTACAAAAAAAAGAGAAAAGAAGGTTGATGATGTTAATGGAAGTAATGAACGGTTAAACTCTTTTAAAGATTTTTTTTCAAAGGCAGATTCAAATATCCATTTTATCATTATCATAATACTCTTGCTTTTTTTATAACAGCAGAAGAATAAATGGTACTTTACTTCATCCACTTTAAATACAAATGAAATGCTTCTTTTGGTCTGGCAAAGCCTCTTTGGGAAATATTGTCCTGAAAGCCATTACGATATACGTAATACGGTTCAGAGAGGTTACGCAAAAAAAGAAGAGAAGAGAGCTCATTCATTAAAATGTATGAGGTTAAGTGGGCGCTTAAAATAATATAAAATATTTAAAGTCCTTATGCCATCATCACTACCTCCAGTACCACCAGTACCAGTAGTGGCGCATTTGCATCATCATCGTCGTAGACTTCAAGACGATACTTGAAGCTGTGTAGGTGAATAGAATAGAATAAGAAATCTCTGAATCTCATTCAGCTTCCGATGAGCATGGAAATGCCGAAAGACGGAGAGAGAGAGAGAGATAAAAAAATAAGATATAAATTATTATAGACATGAGAAGGAGGAGAAGTACGGTACGAAAGATGAACTAAATCACTGCAGTGGAGTGTGCAAAGGGCACTGAATATTTTTTTTCTTCGTTTCTTGGAAAAGAATTAGAACCCATAACATAACCTGTTTTTTTCTCCAATTCATTAAAGTAATAATAAGCTTCCTGTGTACTCCAGACGAGGAAGAGTAGCAGAAAAAACAGAGGAGTGTATGTATTTTTTTCTAGCAAAAAAAAGCTTGAGTGAGTGAGTATATTGGAGTGTATTTTTTTTTTCTTCGTTTCTTGGAAAAGAATTAGAACCCATAACATTTTTTCTGTTTTCTTCCTGTTTTTTCTCCAATTCATTAAAGTAATAATAAGCTTCCTGTGTGCTCCAGACGAGGAAGAGTAGCAGAAAAAACAGAAGAATATATTTTTTTTTCTAGCAAAAAAAAGCTTGAGTGAGTGAGTATATTGGAGTGTATTGAAATAATAGACTATTGTTTTGAGTTGTTCGTTCACTCACTCACAAGAGTAAAAATAGTTTCGTAAATTACGGCTTCTGATGAAGATGAGAACTCTTGAAAAAGAGAGAAGAAGAAGAATATAAAAAAACTGCCACGGGTTTTTTTTATTATTGAAGAGAAAGGGAAGGCAGTGTTCCAGATAAGTTGCTGTAATCACAGTAGAAGAAGGAGCAGGCAGGAAAAAAAGAAAGTCGTTTTTTTCTCTGTTGAGTAACTCAACTATGCCAATAAACCAAACAAGTTTTTCTCTGAGAAAGAAGGAACCTAGTACAAAAATGCAGGCATTTCTTTATGTCTCTACGATTTGTTTAGTTTCAAGAAGAGAAAAGGAGATATAGGGAGAGGGCATGGAGTAATGTTGCAGTAAAGTGTATTTTAATACAGACCTCTTTAGATTTGAATAGAAAATTACTTCCTTCTTTCTCCTCTGCTTGTTTTGATGAGTGAAAAAAAAAGTTTTTTTTTTTGTCTGATGAAAAGAATCACTTTCACTGGTACTGCTACTGCTGTTGTTGTTTCTTGTTGATGATAATGTCGATGCAGCTTTTCTTTTCTACTTTATGCATGATAAATAAAGTAAAACAATGAATAGTTTGAGAAATCTTTTTTTGTCTGAATAAAATGCAAGATGCAGTCAGTCATTAAATATAAATAGAAGAAAGTCACTCTCACTCGTTTGAAGCCATTTAGCACGTCTCAAGAGAAAATATCAAAGACAGCAGTGATACATTTGAAGAAAAGAAATGACAACACAAAGTTTAGAATGAAAGAACAACAAGAGACGCTGAGTAAATTGCATTCATTCATTCATACACTCGTTATAATTATACTTAAGTTAATGGTATAATAATGAGTCATTATTAATGACTTATTATCTGTCTAGAAAAGTGATGAAAGTTGAAAATGATGAAACGCTGCACTCTGAAGATATTTTTCAAGTTAATTCAATTAGTTACACGTGAACTTTCTCCTCTCTTGACTGTAGACCAAACTACATTTATGCGAGCATTGTTTAAAATCTATCTGTAGTAAGCTAGCTGTCTTTACATTTGAGTTTGATAACAGCGTTAGTCTGCAACAAATATTTCTACGTAGACAAAATGTTTGCAGGTGATTTACAAATACATAACTAGATTCGGTACCTACTACCTAGTCAAGTTTACACGTCTTCCTTCTGCCGATTTGAATTCGAGTACGAATTCAAGATGCCCAATATCAAAATTAATTTCCCAACGCTTTACCGATTTTGATTGTGCGATTCACAGATAAGAAACTTTTGTAAAACTTATGCAGGTATCTACCATGTAAATAAATTCGTTTAGTTAAGTAGACAATTTTCATTATCCACTCTATCCAAGTATCTTCACTTTAAGGCAACAGCACAGTAGTAGAACGAAGTATTAATAAAATTCCAATGTAGTACGCATTCGCCGTTTATTAATGTCACATTACTTCTAAAATATAACTACATTTAATTTTTATACGTCACACATGCTACCACTTGCTAACCAAATACCAGAAATACCAGCAGATGTGACCTTTTCTTTTCACTTTACTGGAAAAAAATGGGACACGTGCTGTATTAAAAAAAGGAAATTATACTTAAATTATCAGCAGAAAATCGCAATGTCTAAGTGATGCACAAAAGTGAACAAATATATAGGCAATTTTTTTATTTAAGTAATAAAAAGTGGGCTAATGGCTAATGTGTTGTGTCATTTGCAAAACATGTAGAAAAAGTACTTTCATTAAATTACACTGGAATAAAACGCTTTATTATTATTGATTTTTTTCAGATTGAAAAAATTCGGGTCACGCTGTCGTCATTCACTTCCTCTCCTCTTTCTACTACTACTACAGCTTGTAAGTATTTTTGAAAACACATTAGCAAAATTATTGCTTGGCTTGAATAAAATGAATCTGATTTTTTTTTTGTAATTTTGTAATGTAAATATTAGCATTTTTTTGAATGACATGTTTTTCTCCATTATTACAAAACCCATTGATGTCATCATATCTCTGTTTTTAGCCAGTAGCGGGTCATCAAACCTTTAAAAAAAATTATGTATGCATTTTTTTTCTATTGACAAACCAAACAAAAGGGATATTTGTCTTCTTTTTTTGGATCAAGGCTGTATCATTTCACATGATCAAAGCCTGTATATCTGATTGAAAAATACTGCACTGCACTGTTTTTTGTGCTTGCAAACTGCAGTAAATGTGTTGACAGATGTCAAGTTACAGACTTTTAAAAAGGCTTTAAATACATACTCTGCTTTTCTAATTTGCATTCAAAACCAACAAAGGTTGATGATAAATAATGGTACAGAACAGAGAGGTATGGATTATAGTAATGAAAAAAATGAACTGACATGCATGTCGTTATCGTATTGTCATCACTCACATGATCGCAGTCACTGATGCTACTACTTTAGATCTCTCAAAAAGATTAAATTACAAAAGAGATCATGATTCATCTTTTCATCGTCTCATACATTTTAATGATATGGAATCCGAAAAGAATCCTGAATGTACTTACATTTGATATGCATTTTGTTAAACAAGGAAAAGTTTTGGTACTGCTGCAATGGAATATATTATGGAATTCGTTGCTTCTTCTTAAAAGCATTTTTTATGAAATAAGAATAAATAATAAATTGCTGCTCCTTTTTTAAAAGCACTGGGTCAAAGAAAATTGTAGTGTGGCGAATATTATTTAAACTTTAAATTTTAAACATAATTAACAAATTTCCATTATTAGAACTGAAGTCACAATTTATATTATTACCACATCATCCGACAAACCTGACACTAACATTCAACTTTCCGTATAAAAATAATTTTAATTAGCGTGAAAGTCTAACAACAAATACTTTTCGAGCAAACATTCAAAAACTACTGTCCAATTGAATGCCTATATCTGGTTTGCTTCCTTGATTTTACTTCTTGTGAGTATGTATTAAGGACAAGATTACGCACAAGATAAAATGCCGGCATTGATTATCTTACAATTTAAACTATTAATGTGCACATTACAATTACACATTTTACCCTGAGTAATAACAGGGTGTATAGAAAAAAAACAAGCGAACAACAACGCAGACATGATGCCTGCGGAAATATTCTCGCACAGAACAATAAATACAAGCTGTACATAGGAAATACCTAAAAGAGTTTCTTTTTTAAGAATAAATATAAGAATAGCGCCAGCCTACAAACACTATTAATGTGTGCCTATGTAAGGAATGAAAATTAAGAAGAAGATAATCACATTTAATCCAGCATTACTTTTTCTTTCTAGTAGAATGAAAGGAAAGTAGATGAGGGCCAAAAAAGCTGCAGCAGCATCACAAAAGAGACCATGAACACAAAAATCAAATATTATCAGAGAACAGATCGGAATTTGGAATTAGCAGAGAGAGGAAGCAGTAGTAGTGGAAGTACATAATTTATTTTATTATTATATGGCGCATTTACAGACGGACATGGTCATGTTTCAGGTTGCACAAAAATGAATAACTGTGGAAAAAAAGGATGATGATGATATGACAAACAAGCCGCGGCATCCAGAGTGAAAGAATAAAGCAATTTAATGAAGATTTAGGAATTTTTAAATAAGAAATGGCCTTCTGCATACAAAAAAAGAAGAAGAAAAGAGGACTCAATGAGGAAAGAGGTTTGCTTCCAAAATTGGAATTGGAAATCAAAACATTTTTTTTTATTTTTTAAAATTGCATTCATGCCTAAAAGAGTGTGTGTAAACGAGAGTTAAAGAGAGAGTACAAAATACCCTACTTTTAAATACAACGCATGTATGAACAAAAATACATTGAAAATCCCTTCATTGAATCTCATTCGAATTCGTTCCACATGGGCTTCCCTTCACAAAATAATAAATATTATTAGAGAATAGCTCGGAACTCTCGTATGAAAAATATGCAATTAAAATTAGGCTGGAGAGTGAGGAATAGGACGGATGATATGAAGGAGAGAAAAGGGTACACGTACATTCGTAAATCACACAGAGAAACGAAAAAATAAAAATATATTCAAAAATGAATCTGTGCTTGTGCTACATCGGTTTGTGATGTGATTATTGTGTGTCTCTTCTCTTCACTGAACTTGTCTGGCGTTTACTGATGATAGGCTGCTAAAAAGGATCAAGCTGAAACGAGAAGGGGGAAAAATAGAAACAAGATGAGAAGAAGAAGGACATGAAAATAATAAGTTTGTGTACATACACAAGAAAGATAAGGATTTACTGCTGACAACTGGCTAGGCAGACACCTCTATTCCATTGCTGAACTGAACTACACCAAAACCAAAAATATTGGAGGCAACACCAGTCCCAGAGTGATTACTTCACTTTATAGAAATTCGGGTTTTGGTTGGACACTCACACTACAAAGTTTACACATTATGCTGCTCATGTCTGCCTATCTATCTGTCCATGTATTAAAAAAAGGATTTTTTTTTCACAAATGCACGCACTGTTGACTATACTGTTGTTGTATTAGTAGTGATACCAATGGGGAGGTGAAGCACACATCGACTATTTAGAAAGAAGTCATTCTTTGCTTGCTAATGTCTTCTCTCTTTCCTCTAAATGCCTGCCATTGAAAATAAGTGTTTGCCTAACACATCTACTCGATATATATTCACAGAAATTTTCTAACAGTACATCAGTTACTGTGTGTATGCATTATCAAGTTTCCAGTTTTCCGAGATGGATGTTATGTGAATATTGAGCCTGGCCTAAAGTCTTGTTTTTTTTCCTGCTGGTGGTATGGTGTGCTTTTAAAGATTTGTTTAACGTATTGGCAATATTTTGCCCGTGGTACTGTTTTCTTTATATATTTTTTTTCCTCTGTTGACCTATGCAAGATTTGTACGCAATGCAATCCTCCTCTACGTTTTTAAACTGGTGGCGGTGGGATGATAATGGTGGTGGTAGTGGAGGAGTAAAGAATGAAAAAAAAGAAGGATAGAAGTGTAGAGTAATAAAAAAAAAGGTTTTTTTTTCTTAGACTTCTTCCAGTTCCTTCTTCTTCTCTAGTTCGTTCGTTTTGTTCGGCAGCTGGTATAATTTTTTTTACTACTACTACTCCTGCCTATTCCCAGCAAGAAAAAAAGGCAATTCATATTCTTTACTTGAAGTCATACTCGCTCGTACGTGATTCGAGTTCACTAGGGCTTTATTTCCAAGTTGCTTCCACCTTTTCTTCTTCCTCCATCCATAACTATTGCAGTAGTAATAGCAATAACAGCAGAACATGTAGCAAAAGCAAGTATACTTTGTGTTCGGTAGTGTAGCCAAGAAAGAAGAAGAATAAAAGAAAGGAAAGAATGAATTAGTAGTACACGTATATGTACCTAGACATGGAAAAGTAGTAGTGTGTGTGTCTGCAAAAAGAGGAAAAAAAAGTGGCTTACATGCTTGTTAGCTTTTTCCATTCTGACTGGAATGAAATATATTACGTTTTTAATGGTTATTGATTACTAGATGCCATAACCAGCGAAGAAAAAAAAACGAGAAGAAAAATAAAAAAAATCAGCAATTGACTTTCCCTTTTTCTTCTACTATTTTCTCTAAATAAAGTGGTTAAGGTCTCTGGTTTCAAATAAATACTAGAAAAAAACATATATGAGCATATGGATCATCCTTTCTTATAACTTTGTGTATACACGCATAAATAGGCGATACTGGATACAATATCTTTTTTGCCCGATTTATGGTCAGTTAGTTAGGTTGTTAAGTTAATTTTTGCAATCTGAGTCGCACTGCGGAGAGGGAAGGGTAGTGAGAGCATTGACCACTCTTTTGAGTCACGGACATATTATAAAGCTATAATATTTATCCATATTGTACCCTTTTTTGTATCTACCCAAATATGGCAATGTTGAGTGAGGCGCAGAGAAAAAAAGCCAAGTCAAGTCAAAGGCAGAGGTCCTTCAGTGGCAGCTCCAGGGATTTTCCATCTTTCCTCCTTTTGCAATACCACAAGCCAAATAGTGAATAACACCATCATCATCGTCGTAATCATCTTTCTAACCCAACTTATTTTTCCTCAAATAAATTGTACATCTCTCCATTTTTCGGATTTTGGATTACAAATTCACAAGTGGACATGTCATGTTGTCTCTCTCTTTCTCTCCCTCTCTCTTTTATAAATGGGAAAAAATATTTTTTTGGTGGGCAGACAGACAGAAAGAAAGCAAAATATAGCAGTCTCTTTCACTGTGTAGACCTATCTGACCATATTTTTGTTATGGATTCACTTCACTGCACATTTGGGTTGCTGTTGCTGGTACTGCTTTTTGTATTCTTTTTGCCGGTTGACTTCTCTCTCTCTCTCATTATTCTGCAGTTTTTGTGTTGTTGTGTCCCTCTGATGGTGACTGGACTGGTAAAAATTGTGAACTGGACTTATCAAATATTCACTGATTTTTTTTTTCACCGAAATAAAAAAAACGCACTCACTCAACTCAAGTCACTCAACGGCAACCACCACCACTACTACAACGACAACAACAAAACTCTTTTAAAAGAGGACCAAAAGTCAAATCTCATTGGGGACTAGAAATAGTAGTGAGTGACTACTCAGCTTCATTCATTCACTTCAGACTTCAGCTTGCCACCACCACCATAATACCAGTAGTAGTATCGTCATCTTCATAGTCGTCTCGTCTCGTCCCTTTTTTAGTCATTCGTTTTGTTGTTGTGTTTAGCTTAGCAAAAAAATTGAACCCGTAATGTCTGCTACTGCCAGCCAGCACAAATAATGAACGTGCAAAGTTTGCCTAAAATGTGCCGCGATAGCATAATCATTAGAACGAAAAGACCACTCTGGTAAACTCTAAAGTGATGGGGGTAGTATAATGTAGTGGTGGTAATGGTGGTGCTAAGGGAAAAAAGAGTGTTTTTTATTAAACTAAAAATGAAAGTGTCTCTTACTGCAACTCTTTCTGTACGGTAGTTCATCATCGTTAAAAAGCGAAAAATAATGTTGGAGTAAAAGCGAGAGAATTGGGAGAAAAAAAGAGATTACTTTAAAGATTTCAAAGGTCCATCCAAATGCGTACTTGTAATGTGGCTTTTTTTAAAAAACCCAAGCTTTTGCTGCCGGTTTTTTACTTTTGATGGGTTTGTGAAATGGTGTGGTGAATTCAATAAAAGTGGCAAAAAAGGAGGAGGCAGTAAGAAGAAAAAGAGAGAGAAGAGAAATTGAGATTTATGTGGCATGTATCAATTTCATATGGAAAAGGTCACTTTATGTTCCATGGGATTTGGAAATGTGATTCCAAAAAGGATCATAATAAATACATTTTGCTTTGGTATTATTGCAACGTACTTGCGTTCACTTTTTAGTAAAAAAAATGTTGGATAGAAAAAGGGAGAATGATGATATTATTTCATACAAGTTATAAATATGTTGGCCTGTGGCCGGCCGGCTAAAAAAAAAAAGTTGTGAAAGAGTAGAATTTAGAATGAGAGCATAAATTTATTTTTTCAGCAGTAAAAATATATAGAAATTGTTAGATAAATACTTGGGAGGAAGAAGAAGAAGACACAAAAGCAATAATAAACATTTTTGTCGTATAATCTTTTACGGCTCTATTTTTTTGGATTTTTGCTCTTATGTATTATTATTATTTTTGTGAACTTTTGTGGTATTATCCAGAGAAAGAAGCAGCAATAATATTTTATTTTTCTCTTGGGACGGACCTTCGTGGTGCACCACTCTCTTTCTATGCAGGTCCTTGCCTTGCTTGTGATGTATGATGACTGAGTTATTCGAGAGATCTTTTTGGATCACATTACTCAAAATGAAAGTAAATTGCTATTCATAGTAGTAGCTTACTACTATTTCTTCTTTTCTAAGTTTAACTGTGGCGGTAGTAGTAGTAGTAGTAATCAATATTTTATGTACATTCAAAAGAGACAAAGTAGAGCTAATGTGCATTTTTAGTTTTTTCATGTCATTTGTAGGAAACCACATTAATATTCAATGTGAGATGGAATGGGAGTCGAAAATGGTAATGGTATCAAGAATTAATAATAATACTGAAGTGATGTTAGGATAGATGAAGGAAGGAGGAATAGAAGAGAGCAAAAAAGCCACATAATAGCATCCATAAAATAAAATCTGACCAGGGTAGCTATTAAAATGAGAGATATGGCTGAAATGAGTGTTTGGAAGATGATTTTGAAAGAAGAAGGCGATGATGATGATGGTGATGACGATGAAAAATGCATGATGAGGTATACATGGCAAATGGCAATATATTATTAAAAATTCAGAGTAAAAACATGCAAACTGACGACGATCCTCTAAATTTGTATGCTATTTTGTTTGCATGCATAGCTTCAGTGACTTCCAAATTTTATTTTCATCACGGCAGAAAATGCTGTGACAGGAGATGATATTCTTCGTCGGGTTGTAAGGTAAAAAATTATAAACTCTTACGATGTCAACTTACATACTTCCTCAGGTCATCAAAAGACATATCACAAAAAATGTTTTATATGAAAGGTATTAAGGATTAATCTTCAGCTAACACACAAAAGATCTCAAATAAAGCGTGCAAATAAAGACTCGTAGTATCGAAAATAATTTGTACTGATGTAAGTAGGTAGTAAAGCCATAACGATGTACAAATTGGGAAACAAGACAGTATATATTTTTTTACTCTTTGAACATATGCACTTCACTTAAATGATCTACGAATGATATCACCATTTTATTCTTTGTTTCAGCAAAAGCGACAAGAACAAAAATTGTACTCACAGACAAAAACACACATTTTGCCATAACCATTTATTTGCTTGCTAAAGCTTTTCTATGCATAGTATCTCTGTCTAGTTCATCTTGCCGTGTTGAAATTTTATACATGAAAGATATTACGCATACTTTTTATTTGAACTATCAAATGAAGCTTATGTACACTTCTTTATCTTAATATCCTTTTGCATCCATCCCGTCGTCGCGGAAAAGGTTACCCATTAAATCAGAGACTACACATAAAAAAAACTTTTTTTACTACCTTCTCTCCTTTTCAACTTTGTTATTTTTTTTGCTTTTGGCAAATTACTCATCATCACCAACTACACCACCACATTATCATCATCATCACTATCACTCAAGCAAAGCAGTATAATATTATTATTATTCGTTTCTTTTGTTCCACACGAAATACCAATGCACTCCTTATTCCCTCTCTTAAGCACTCTTCTTTGCTCACTATCATCATCAGGTCTCTCTGGACATAAATGTGAAGCCTGAATAACAATAATTGTGAATTATGTCCATTTAACCATTTCTCCTCCATGAATTTTCTGGCTCGTTTCTCATTTATTATTTGCCATTATAC
>JAHZMZ010002794.1:0-12671 GCA_027743805.1 Lepidocyrtoides sp. E14 | reverse complement strand
TCCTATTGACTTTTAATAAAGTCATACATTTTTTTTCCAAAATACAGTAAACGGGAAATAAGGGAAAAATCCTGAATGGTCATTATTACTCATCTAATTCCACCCTATTCTCATGGTTATTCCACGCCACAATGCAATTGACCCTGTTAAGCGTCGTGCGCGCAGCAATCTCACTTGACCCCGTACATTATTTCTAGCAATTTAAAACCGATTTCTCACCAAGTCCTATAATATAAATGCTCATATTACATGTCATATTCCATTTGAAAATATCTTTTTTGACCACTATTATTGTCAATTCCATTGTATCCATCATGAAACTAAGTGAATAGCGTTCTATAGAAGTTTTCGGACGACGACGCAAATAATGTCATATTTTGCCAGCCGAAATCGTGTCAATACATATATCCCCAAAAGCAATTACTTTGCCGTTGTCTGTAGCACTACTGCTGCAATACATCCCTCCCTCTACATGTTACACTGCAACTGTAAAGCATCATCATACGATGTCGTACTGGATTACAGATATTATTTTTAATAATATATCATTACACTAAAATTAAGAGAGCCCTTTGCATTCCTCGTTGTCGTTAATGTTTAAAGTTGAACCATTTATCAAGCAAGTCAAATTAATTTTCTCTATTGTACGACGACTTTAATTATTATTTCTTATTGCTCAACAACTATTTCTATTTACGGTGGAATCATCCAAAGCAAAAATTAAAATGACAGGAGAGGAAAGGGAGTGTAGTGTGGAAGGACCAAAAGCAAAACTTTTTAACCTCCGTGTGTTCAAAGCAAAATCTGGAAATTCTTTTCCGCCAAAGGGCACGCAAAATAATTGATGGAAATACCAGAGATACTTGTAAATTATTACAAAGAGAAAAACAGAACATTACTACATAGTACACGCCCGCCCTTTCCAACTTCCTCTCTCTCGTCCTTTATCTCTTTCTCTCTCCCTCTTCTATCTAGTATCTCTGATCTTCCAAAGTAAAAGAATATTTTAAATAATTGCTGTTTACACAAGTAATGAGCTCAGGAAAAAAGGTAATAAGGGTGAATGAGTAGCATTGCTATCCTCATCAGTGTCTCTGCTTTTATTTGCGCGTCGGAAATAAAATTTTCATGATAAAAACATACTACTTTCTACTACTTCTTCTACCCTGCTTTAGAAAAAAAATATCCAACTTTCCACCGTGTCTACTACTTCTACTACTGCTATTACTGCTTTTGCTTGCCTGCCACTCTCTGCTGCTGCTGCTGCTTATTTTTCCAGGTCTGTTTGTATACACTATATTGTGCATGCATGCCTCTCTCTTTCTCCGTATAACTTTATCAGTTTTAAAAGAGAAAAGCGAAAAAAAAGTAAGGTAGTGTTACAAGGAAAATCCCTTGTGGGTAGAACCCATGTAGTTTGCGTGTTGCCAATACTCTGATCTCCTGTGGCTTCAAATAACAGGAGGCAACCAAGCTATCTTTCAGACTCAGCCGACTTTTGTGTGGTTATTACTATTATTATTGCAGTGTCTCCCCGAGTATTCCATATTAGGTGGGATAAAGTCACATATAGCATTTCCCTTCTGCTTTGGAATTTGGATATATGTGTTTCTTTCATTTTATATTTTTTGTGTAACGCAACCACAGGCGTACATCAGTAGACTCGTACCTAGACGCATTATGATGGTTCATGCATTAAATATATTGTGTGACGAAGGAAAAACAGTTTACACAAGTTGCGGCGGTTTTGCAACGTCATCGTTCTAGTGCCAAGAACAGCATGCGGAACACGTAGTGATAAAAGTTAATAAATGATTGACACAAACTTCTTGTATCTTCTTCAAGCTAATAAACAATAGCGAGGCGTTGGTTTTTCTTAAATTAGGTAAGCGAAATGAAATTGTTCCCTACAGATATTTTCAATCCATAAAATCCAAACCTACCCCTATGTGCAATACTCTAGCTCCTACTACTACTACTACATGCTCGCATGAGTCTACCACCACTTTGTTATAATAAATTATGTGACATGGTAATAATAGCATCATATTATTATGATGACAGCAACAAACCTCATCTATTTTTGCACAAAACCACATTCACAACTCAACTGAGGTTTTCCTTTTTCCTTTTTTTGTACAAAACTTTTATCATCAGCAGCAACCCGTGTCGGCATCATTATTTGGGTTGGTTGGTTACGGATAAAAGCAGACTTTAAAATCCAAATAATGATTCTCTTCTACACACAGTGGTGTGGAAATGAAAGCATTTTTTTTGTGAATTATAATAATATTAAAAATACTGCTACTACTTACTACTCCCATTACAGTAGCAACCATAAGCATAGCCTTTTCCTTAGCATCTGTTCCACCGTTTTCGCCAGCACAAAGGCTCACAATGACAAAGGAAGAAGACGAAGGGAAAGAGTAGGAATATTATGGATATTACACAGGAATCGGCCTCTAGCCAAGATTCGCGATACAGGTAAGATGAAAGATGATGATAATATTATGTATTTTTGTGTAAGTTTCCGTGCACACTCTTTTCTCCCTACTTATAAAGTACACGGCACACACATATACATACATACCTATGCATACATAGACAAACATAAGATGACTTTTAACAAGGAAATCCTCCCTAGCTGGAAAACAGCATATTATAGAGGGTGAGAAAGTTTTTATGATATTTTCATAAAGTGTTGATAATGGGCTCGTGTATTCTTACTTACTTCTTCTTCAATACGAAAAAGTAGTACGACCACCATCCCATCACACATTCACCACATCACATCATCATCTACGTTTTTTTTTTCTTCCCTTCTTTTCCCATGGCCTGTACGGAGGAGTAGGGAGGAAATTCAGGAATGTGTGTGGTGATGGTAGAAGCACCGCTGCTAATGATGATGATGTGCTGTGTGCACTGCTTACAAGTATCCCTAACCTGAATCCAGGATGAAATGCTTGCTTTTTTAGCTCTCCTCCTTTCTCTCTCTTTCTCCCTTTCACTCTTGTTACAATAAAGATGAAGAAGTCTAAAATAGGACATTATACTCGTTGGCAATAATAATAAAGGTGAAAGTAGAGAATTTCTCCGAAGCATCATTAATGGCATTGCAAGCTTCCCGCCTCCTTTTTCACGATTTTATTACAATCAATGCTTCCTTCCTCTTTTTATCATGATGGGGGTACTACTTCTACTGCTACTACTACTGTTCAGTTGTGTGTATATTGGAATGTGTAAGAAAATGCGAGCTTTATTCTTTTCCACACACACACACACAGACACATACACACTGTGGTAGTTACTGCTTGTTGGGGCTTTTATTTTAAGAAAAAAAATTCCGTCGTTGAATGATAAAGAAGTAAGGAAGAAGAAAAGTCGTGCTGACTACAACTGCTCCCTTTTCCCTCTCCCTTACTTTCACTTTCTTTTTTCCTCTGTCTCCTTCTCCTTGTCCTGTGTGGTGATGATGGTGGTCTATGAAGCGATTGAGAATGTATCAAGATGAAGGAATCTTTAGAGAAAATTCCTGGTATTTTCTCTGAAACTTACTTTGATGACGACACGTAGTAATAAGTAAAAACCCAAAAAGAAAGTTTGGACATCAATAGGTAGCAATATAAGAGCATGAATAAGGACATGGCTGTGTATAGCAATGAATGGGAAGACACCTACATATAATAATACTGGAAATAATAACAATAATAATAATACGACGATAATGTATTACTTTCTAGTATAATGCAAGTACGTGTCTGTATTTTCCTGTTTTACCTCTCTTTTCCCATCTTCTTATTCTTATTCCCTTTTTCTTCTGTCGCCCTTTGTCTGTTCATGACTCTCTTTCTGGATGAAGGGATGATAGTCGCCAACAAACAGATGAACCAAATAACTCCCTTCTATGTACATTATGTATATATATGGACGGAGGACGAGTGTCTATTCATTCTGTTAGTGGCACAACAATCGATGTGATAGTTCCATTTTTTCCCTTTTCTCCTCCACTTTATTCATAACTGTTATTAAATCTATATACGCCTATTGTACGAGAGAAAACTGGCAAGTGTCTGTGTGCTATTATTCCTCTTCTTCCTTTCCATCTCTCTCTCTCTCTCTCTTTTTTGCTATCTATTCTTTTGTAAACATATAAATCTAATATGGGATACTACTATTACTTCGACTACTACATTAGTAAATGTACATGCAATTTGTTGGACGAAGAGTCAAAAACTTTTTTTCCTGTTAAGTTCAACTTTTTAGCTGACTATGCGGGTCATAAATGCATGTATGCTTGGAGAGGAGAAAGGAATCACTGAAATAGAAGTGGTATTAGTAGAAGTAGTAGTAGTAGTATTTGTTGTTGTAGCCGTGGCAGCAGCTTCTTTTCATTTTCATCGGAAAAGTATACACCACCACGAGACTACTACGCTGACTGCTCTTTAAGCGAGGGTGGTCCGTCGGCTTGGTATAGTTGAAGGCACATTGAAGAATAAGTAAAAGGCCTTTTACTAACTTAGTTGATCGTTAGTTTCTACTACGTGGTTACGTCCATTATGATGCTAGAGATGTGTTATTAGATAGATGTATTTAATAAGGGGTCGCCCTTCGTAGTATTCATTCAGTGAGTAGTGTTTAACTTCCTGTATGCCTGCTCGTCTTACCCAGGATTTCTCATGGTACCCCTTTTCCATACCGACATAATAATATATCAGTAGTACACTTGAAAAGTTATATATAAATACTGGAGTAAAGGGATTGGAGTGAGTGTCCAGGGTACTCGTCATCACAGCACTTTTGTGCTACTTGTACGCCAGTGAGTATTTTTTGAGAAAAGTAAATACATTCTATTTTAACCAGAATAATAATGTGCACTAGAGAAAATGTACTTTTTGCTCCTTTGCTAAGAGTGTGTACACTGTACTACGTGTCCAGTATTTTTATTCCGGGGTTTGAGGAAAAAAGCCTTCATTTTTTTCCTCTAGTAATACCGATGAGAATTTCGTTCATCATCATCATGCATGGACCGCATGTTAATGGGTCAAGACCTCCTCGAAAGCTAGAGAGAAAGAGAGAGAGAGAGAGAGAGGGAGAGAAAGAGTCTGATGATACAACATGAGTGAAATGAGGAAGATGGAGAAAAAGATGAGCAGTGTGTATGTGTGTGTGTGTGTGTTTGGCGGCGATGGTGGTGATGTGATGGCAGGGCTCAAGAGGAGATAGTAGAGAAAGCGCGACTAATACATGGGAAGTGCTACAATAATAATACGATCCACTGATTTCACCATCCATGGCCACAGCCGTGCATGAGTACACTTGTTTTTCAAAGCCACAGTATCAGGATAATGCTTGCTCAGAGAGGCATATAAATAGGCGGGATTCTGTATACTGATGATAGCATTAACATCATGTATAACCATGTACATTTATACATATATGTATATATGAAATGATGCTGACGAGCCGGATTGATGACGATGATGACGAGCACTATGATGATGATGATGATGAAGATGATGACGACTGACTAGGAGAGAAAGGAAAATGTTGATGGAACACAGTCTGAAAGAAAATAAAAAGATGAAAGCTTGATTCAAATTTAATAATATAAATAATGTAAAGAACATGATTATATTTAGGAAAAAAAAAATTTGCGATAACAAAGTAATTTTTTTGGGAAAAAAGTAAGTATATTATTCTGCTATGAAGAGTTCAACATGATCTATTTGTTGCTAGTCAAGTACCAGACAGCATAATATCTTGATGGACTTTTATTAAGTGCGTTGGATGGGTATCTGTCTCCAATACCACAAAGATCTGAAGTTTTACAGTTTTGGAGGAACGGAACGGACAAGCATGAAAAAAATAAATGCATGATAGTGGTAACCGGATAGGTCACGTTGTGTAAAGGTAGCGGCGTAAAATGCTACCTAAAAATATTCGCAACGCTCGCGATCCTGTCAAAATATTAGTTTTTATGGAGTGGATGATATGAACAAAACGGGTTGAAACTAGATGGAAGAGTTGAAGTAGCAGAAAGCTTTTTTTTGTTCTCCTTCTTCTTCATTTTTTTGAAAGTGTTGATTACCAGTCTGTTTGGTAAAACAGTGGGACTTTAGTCGGGAAAAAGCATAAAGAAATAAAGCACGTTGCATTATATTTTTTTATAAAATAAAATTTAATTGAGCCTCCCTACGAAACAAAAGCGGCATATATGGTTGTAGCTTGATTCTATTATAAATAAATGTGAAGTACAGATCATTTTATCACGTGAAGAGGAGCAAATATCCATGATCCACTTATATACTCAGATGGACTATTATAACTTAATGAGACTTTAATGGTAGACTGTAAAATATCCAGAGATATTGAGCCTATCCTTGGCATCAAATAACATGTTATTAAACTCTATATTATGTAGCATAATATACGAAAAAAACAGGCAAAAATATTCTGAAATAAACTACTAAACATGTACTTGTTTCTTCCAAGTTTGTCTTCTTAAAATGGACTGTCTAACTTTTTTATCCTCTCCGTTCCGTGAATTCCGCTTGAGTGCGTTCCTACAAACTATTTATTTTTCTTTCAATGACTTCTCAACTTGAAACATACTTTTTCCGCAAAAAAAAGAACGAGAATCTTGCTTCACATTTTTGTTCCTTTTTCTCCGTTTTTTTTACAAAAAAGTGTTCTCGTAAAATTTTCCATTATTTTGCATACATTTTTTTGAAAAGTAGTATTACGTTACTTTGTAAGCATCCTCGTAAAAGTTTATTGTTCGCTCATTTTATTTTTGAAAATCCGCTCGTGGTTTCCTGGAAGTTATTATTTTTTAAGTAAAAATTAAGCAATGTTTAAATTTGAACAAGAAGAGCACATCCGCCTGCTATAAATAAACTGAGGAAGCGATGAGTCTATCGATTTGATTATGTACACACAGACCGATATATGGTATGGGGTAAGGTAAGTTGTAGGTATTCCTTAATGTAATAAAGCATACCACTAATATTTGAAAATGTTAGCTAATGTGCGGCTTCGGTATTTGCATAGTCAGCTCTACATACTCTGTTGTAGTTAAACACACCTCTTTAACATTCCTATTCAGAAAAATTATACAAAAGTATAGAAATACATTGGACTCGACAACAATTATATTCAAAAAATGAAATTTATCACTAATAACTTTTACGACAAAATCTGCAACCTGGGAATTGTCATTTTTTTGCGATGCTTTTATTTTCAAGAATATATTCTAGTCAAGTGCTGCTCCATGCTAGATAGAAGGCAGCTGGATTCTTAATGATTAAAAAATTTATATAGTTTTGCAGACACACAGCTCTCATGCCTGCCGTAGCACTTAAAATCTGTGTAGGGGATTTTTCGTCCGCATAAACCTGATAATTGCCCATAAAAGGAATCACCAGTGAAACTAAAACTTCCACTTGGATAAACAGGAAACAAATCTGACGTTTTATTTTTAAATCACTAAACTCATCATCACGATGATCATCATTGTCGTTTGGTGATGAGATCAGCGTAGTTTTGTGGCATGCAAATCTCCGGAATAGTAAAAGAGAGAGGAAACATGGGAAAGGATAATAATATGAAACTCTCATGAAATTTCCAGAGAACTAAAATACATTTTCCCATTTCAATTCGGATGATTGGATTAATACCGTGGCTTCCACTCTGTTATGTTCGATTTCCGCAAGAGAAAAGATCGTGTGGAGAAGAGAGGGGCAAACAGCAATCCATATTAGGGGAAAATATCACTCCTACTCAAAAGGGATGGGAGTTAGGTGAGGTTCAATAAATCAATACTGAATATTAGATTAAATGTGCATTCGTGTTGAAGCAGGCCACTGGCCAGAATGATTAAATCAATCCTTCAAAAAAAAAGTATTTTGAACAGCAAATTTTATTTTTTGACAGTGCATTTTACCCAGTTTTGTGCTTTCTATAGTACTATGATAAAAGTTGTTAAATTATATTTGGTTATGGAGCGAAACCTCCAATAATTTGTTTCACAGCATCAGCTTCCATTTTTATGGAATCTGGGAACGCATCAACAGTTTGGGAATCAGGTAAATATAGCATCATACTTCTGTTCAAATCTAGTCCAGAGTGAATATTTGATTACTTCCTTCCTGAACTACATCTTACATCGTTCTCTTTTCAGACAAGTCTGCTTTTGAGATACATATCTGGAAGCGTTTCCCTTCTGAAAAAGGACAACATGAGAAAATGAGAGAGAAGGAGAGATCTGGGTGAAAGAGTTTTTGCCTTACTTCGTCGTTGTTGCTCTTTCGTAAGAGAAAAAGCAAAGGAAAAGCAATCTCCGAGCTGAAACTGCCAAGCCTTCAAACTATTCAGCCAAAAACATAACCACACTTTCAGGCCACTCACCCAGTTTTTTTTTCTCTCTCAGCCCTTGTTTTCGCTACATAATAGGCAGCATGATGATGAGATACATATTTCCTCAAAACATGTTTGTAATAATTGAGGTTGAGTAAAAATGTTTTCACAAAAAAAATCTCGTTCTTGTATCATCAAGTAGATTTTTTCAAAGAGACACTGGGGTGATGAATTCGTTCAGTCGTAATCATGCTTCTTAAAAACAGTTTTTGTGTGGATTCAAAATTAAACTGGATGTTACCATTTCCTCATTTTCGTTTTACAAACTTGAACCATTCCACTCTAAGTTCTCTTGTTACAACAGTAAATCGCTTGATTACTTTTTTTACTAAAAAATGAGCAATCTTAGAAATTAAGGTTGCTATTCTAAACATTTATTATTATTGGTACCTAGCAGTAGAATTTTGCCACCAGTTTGTATATCAATTGTGATACCTTTGGTAAAATCACGTCAGATTATTTGTACGGCAGAAAATCTGTCCCCCAGCTTATCAATGACCTTAACTAACTTACTAATCATGCATGAAAAGTGATGTAGCAAAGTTTTAACAAAAGGAAAAATTGACTTTTGTTGCTTCAAAAAAAATGAGAACGTAAATATGCACACCAAATTTAGGGTATACATTACACACATTATGTAGGTGTAATATTTCCATAGTACCAGCAAGACTGCACAAGTCAACAAAAGTGAAGCGGTGATTTACCATTGCACTGCCCGCTCCTTCTCCCGTTCTCTCTTCCACACTCAGCAAGATAGGACAAAGTTATTGCAACTAATTCAATTTGAACGTCTCACTGATTCCTAAAGGAGAGCATGTACCATTTAGTTTAGAAAACTGCTACCTTAATGGATTGAAGGAGTGGAGAAGAAAAGTGAAGATAAGAAGTAACCGCGAACATGTAGCCAGCAATTCTAATAACAATAACAAAAGGTGTACAAAGATTTATTTATGTTGTACAAAGGTCTTCCATCTTTATAATGCTGGTGCCAGCATCTTACTTGAGCCTTTTTTTTACTCTGCCAATCTTTTTCTGTCTGAAGAGAAAAATGCTGTGACCAGCATCATTTCAAGAAAATATACATCCCAAGCTTGATTGGAACCCTTTCAGCGTTGCGTTGCTTTTTGTGGCAACCATACAGACATGCTCTTATGATAAATGCACATACTTATCTATTTATGTAGTAGGAGTACACACATTTCCCATGTTATGTACATATTTCCGTTTGTGCACGGAAAAAAAAGAGAAAAAGAAGAAGAGAACAAAGGGAAAAGATGATGATTACAATCACTGTGAGTAGTATTATATATGTCGGCGGCAGTAGTTTTCTTTGCTTTTTTTAGCCTCCGTCTAGCTAAATATATGCTAGTGTTGTTGTTACACGAGTGTGCAAAATGAAAAATACATGATGATGACAATGTTCAGATTAGATACTATATCCTCCCTTTTCCTCGGTTTATTCAATGGTAATGTTACTGGGATGGTGGTGGTGGGATGCACAGGTAATAGTTAAAGTGGAGTCAAGTCTCCCAACAATCATGTTCTCCCTGCTCTCATCTTGCTAACATTCTCATGTAATATGCATCATCAAAGAATACACGTGTGTAATGAAAGGTGACGAAAACAAACGCCTTCAAAAAGGAAAAAGAAAATTGTACTGAATTACAAACGAGCCACCAATCGAATTCGTTCCCGAGAGAATAGATGTATGTATTATTATTTCCAACTTACAAAGTGGTGTGAAAGTCTATACCATATAGCGGTATAGAGTATAGTACTGTGTGTGGGGCGTCACAGAGGGACACTGAAATGTACATGATTACTTTTGAAAATGATTTTTGCACAAAACCAGCAGCAAATATTGCAAGATAATAATGATAAAAAAAATTTTTTTGGTATAATATACGTTCATTCTCCACAATAACAAGTAAGCAATAAAATATGCTTGTTTTTAATCAAGAATTTTTTGCGCATTTTGACTTAATCCAAAAAAATGATGTGAATGCTGCTGTTATCAGAAAATGAGATGTTCCTACAAGCAATAATTTTTTAAATCTATACAGTCTACATTATTTTGGATGCAGAAAATACATCTTGAGGAGAGCAAGTCAATAGGGAATAATAACAATAATACGACATGATTACAAATGTAGTCTGAACGTGAAAGAATATTATACTGCGAGCAAGCAAAAAAAAAACATATTTTCTTAGGTAAACTTAATTTCCATAAATCCATCCATTTCTTTGATATGCACACTTGAACAGTCATTTCTCTCTTTTTCTCATCTCTTGACTTGCAACTGCAAAATTTCCCTGTTGGTTTACACAACGTAATAATGAGTATTTCCCTTTCTTCCAATTCTTCACTTGTCCCATTAAGTTCCTTTTTCCAGGGTTCTTTTAAAAGCAAAAACGAGAGCAATATACAGATTCCTCAATGATGCTTGTTTTCTAGAAGAAAAATAGACTATTTCGGAGAGCTAGATCATTCTATTAGAAAAATTACATTTAGTATTTCGCAGCCGTTTTTCTCTAAGCGTTGCGTTTCAGTACAGAAGTAAATGCTTACTTAAGTACAGCTTTCATTGTTATTGCAAATTTAAACGAGAGTCAATCATTATAGGTAGTGCAGTAGAAAGGAAACAAAAACGCAATTTTACTTGAGTCAATATAGCGTCTCAATGTGAAAGGGGAGAAAAAGTCGTCGTCATAGTAAGTCGTAAAAACCATTTTCTTAAATGGTGGATTATATTGTGTTCCTTTGTAGGTAGGCAAGCATGTTATGGATAAATAAGTACACACACACACACACACACACACACACTCACTCTTTCTCTTTTTTTTCTCCGTTAACTTGGTTTTGGAACTGTTCTTCCTTTGTCGTCTTTAGTAGCCCTGTTTGTTGTGCCAGCAATAGCATCATCCTCGTGTCCTCGTTGTCTTTATGTGCCCTTGTTTTGCTGCTAGTAAGTGTCTGCCATGTCGTCTTCTTTTTTTTTCGTCCTCAACTAATACCAGAAACTGACAGTGACACCATCGTCTGTCGTAAGGAGTGCTTTCAATTCTCTCTCTCTCTCTTTCTCCTTTTCTCTTTCCAAAGAGAAAGGAGAACAAGGATGCTGGAATAGAATTGTATGAGAGGAAGTAGTAGAGACGTTGTAGTTGCTACTACAAGCAAGGGGAAATAGAAAGTAGGAGAAAAGTTGAAGAAGTTTATGCAGATGTTGTTGTTGTTGATGTTGTTTGTTGTAGTATATGTAGTTGTTGTTGTAGTATTTTCCCCGACTTCGATTCAACGCTGATGTATGATGATGATGATGATACTGCTACTGCTGAGCTGAGAAGACTGTTTTTGCTGTGTGTTGTGTGACTTTGCTGTTTTCCTGTTTTAGTCTTTCCTGTCGTGATACTACTGGGGGAGAAGTGGTAGTAGCATCTTGGTCCTTGGATGCTGCCTGCATGTAAGCCATATGAGAAGAAATATTGGAATAAACAAAATGTACACATGAGGTAATAAACTTTTGGTGAAATATCTCCACGTAATATTTATATGGCGCACAACAGCATGATAATGATGAGGATGGAGATTGTATCCATGTAAAGTATGTACGAAAGTAACCATAAGCAATTTCCCACATCCTGAAATAAACTGAACTGCAAAAATTAGACTATGTAGTTGAAACAATATTAATAGCAATAATAACAGCTGGAAATGTTTATATCGTCAAAATTGTAGGGAAATACAATAAAATAATATTTATTTTATTTTATATGTTGGAATGCACATGTAGTAGTAATGACTTTGTTTGCAATAAAACAACAACCAGTGCTTCGGGAAGGATACCAATGTCAACGGAATGTGTCTCTTGACATTATTATTATTATTATTATTGCTACAGAGAAACGTCAAGTAGTCAATTTACTTTGGATTTAGCAAGTGAGACATGGATTAATCAAATAGATTTGCATTCATTCCAATTTGGTACAATTTCATTTCAGATGTGTAATAACAGCACTCCAATTTTTTTATATTGTTAGAGCATCCTATCCCACGAGAAAAAAAAATTCCATGCAGTTTTCAGCTATGATTTATATTGGAGGGAGTAAGGTGGATGAACAGAAAAAGCGGGGTAATTAGAAATTAGCATGTTGACGTTACAGTCGAATCTGTCTATAAAAGGGGCTCAACGGCGACAAAGAAATTGCCTTTAATAGAGATTGCCTTTTATAACTATAAGAGGCATGCCTTTTATAAA
>JAHZMZ010002792.1:0-11171 GCA_027743805.1 Lepidocyrtoides sp. E14 | reverse complement strand
GGACTAAACCCCAAAAAAAACCAGAGACGAATTTCATATTTTTTCAGTTTCTCATGTTAAAAAAATTAATCAGACCTTCCCCAGTTCAATAAATAATTTTTTACTTTTCGATTTTCCTTAATAATCGCAGAGGCAGGTCTACGTCTACTGTTGCCAATGAAGTAGAACGAGGGTCTCTTGAATTGCAGAGTGAGCGGAACGAATGGATTTTATATTGTTCATTCTATCATTATGACCATCAACACAGGAAAAAAACATGTCAATTTTAATTAACTGATTTTCCTTGCTAATGAACCCAAGCCTTTTTTTTCTCTACTCACAGTGACGATGATTTTTGATACGACGACGGTGGTGGCTGCGGCTTTACGAGTTTGGCTGGCACAAAACTAATAATATATCTACAGTAATAATGTGTGCACCATATTATACCATATGCACGGAATGAAAAAAAAGGTTTTGCTTTTCTTGGAAAAAAGTTATAATGATAAAGCTTCATGGGCTGACTTCTCTGCCGCCTGGATGACACACAGTTTCGGCTTGTTTTGGAGTGAGCGAGAGGAAAAGAGATGAAAATTAATGATGATGGTGGCAACCTCTGAACCGTGTAATTTATCATTATGCTACTTTTCCCTCTCTTACTTCTCATGCTTTTACTTGTACAACTTACTTTTCAATGTGCGTAATAATATCGTATTATGATATATTGGGAATATATCTTCGCAGTTGGCACAGACATAATAATATATTACTGCTGAAATAATAATAATAATATGCTGATGTATTTTTTCTTCCTTTCTCTTCTGCTCACTCATATGAACTTTCTCTCTCACTTCTGTGCAGAGTTGTTGGCGTAGAAAGAGAAGAGTGAGAAAAGACAGGAGAGTGGAGAGGAGGGCAAAAAGTCAAGAGACGACACGAATGCAAGCTGTTATCCAGGGTGAGTTTATCTTTCCCTCATACACAAAATACTCTGAAAATTGTTGTTTCTTGATCTGGCTGATCCCTAAGCATTTTCACATGATTTTGATCATAAAAGTACACACTTTAGGATATAGTTCTAATCTAACTATTCTTTTAGCACTGAAATGGTAGTAAATAAGCATAAATAATAATTAACTAGATTTTTAGTGTTGCAGGAATTTTAGTTTCATGTTCACCAATAAAGGTTTGTAATGATTTCATATTAAAGTAATTTGATGAATAATTGTAAAGAAAAAAATATATCAACATCTAACCACACTAATATTGCAGCCAAGCAAGACTCTGACAATCAGAACTGGACAAAAGGTCAAGAGTATTGATTTGTGATGGAAATTTTTAGTACCATAATTCAAAATGGAAATATAGCCTACGTTATGGGAACTAGTAGTCAAATGGAAGAAATAATTTAAACATTTTCACAAAACTTTATTGTTTCGAAAATCAAAATTTGGTATGTAAGTGATATTGTATTTTATGCATATTTTTCTACCAAAATAAAAACATGTATTGCTTTTTTAAATGACATCACTAAACGTAATTTTATGAGTTTGTCTTAAAATCTTTTTTGTCGAGTAAGCTCGTCTTTGTCAGTTGTTGTATTTCAATAAAATCATGTTAAGGCCACCAGAGGTAAGGACCTTTGAACGTAAAAGCTTTAGACCTGTTCGAAGAGTACACCTTGAGGAAACGGACAGGTGGCAATGCATTAATATTCAGTATCCGTTGGTTAAAGTTGTTAAAGGATACACAATATTCGATTTTGTAAGTTTAATTGACCTGTTGTACACCTTGCTTCTTTAAAAAAGTATATTTAAAGCCTTCCTTCATGTGCTACTTTATCAATATGTCACAGATTCGTGCAACAGGTGACACGGCCATATTGATAGTACTTTTGATGTTCATTGTTGAGGTGGAGTACGAAGATGTGCTCCTGATTAAACCAAGGTTTGGAGAAGAAAGTTTTGGACATCAGAATTTCACATCCCTCACAAGAGCAGAATACATAAGACTTTTTAACCACAGCAGTACAAACTAATTGAACTAATGAAAATAATAAATTTTCCATTGTATTTACATTTTTGTATATTGTTGTTCAAGTAGCAAAGTGCATCCTTTATACACTTTTTGTTTCCAAACAGAGCAAACTCTATGTTTGATCCTCGGAATAACCGCTGTCATAGTTATGGCTGAAATTCCTCTAGCCCTTTATCTTTTCACGGCTGTGAGTAATGTAAGCAAAATGTCAACGGTTTTATTGATATGGAGAGATCACAACTAATCAAATGGACCCAAACATCCTTGGTCGTTCTATTTTTTAACTTTATTGGGTTTGCTACAATTCTTGTGTACAGTTCGAAGGCTGGTTTGATTTTGGATGACGATACTTGGGTAACTGAGAGTGGGATCAATCTTCGCATTCTAATTTACCTGCTTTTGCTTAGAACCGCCGTATTCGATTTGTCAAAGGGAGCTGAAGTAGTTATTGTCAATGCTTTCTCCAGAGAAGTAACGAAACAGAGAAAGGCTGCTGACCTAGTGGCGAAAGGTAAAACTGATGTAAATCTCTTGGAACATAGTTCTTCAGACAGTTCCGTTTAAAATGCAAAAGAAAATCATCATACTTTAAAATTTACCAATCTTTGTATTAAATAAACAAGACAATTTCATAGCCCCAAAGAACAACCTAAACACTTTTTATTGTACATATAAATATCTCATTCAATCATATATGAGCATATATATGTATGATTTCACAACGCAACGCATACTTACACTAACCAACCGAACTACAAACAGGTTACTGTTGTGCATTAGACGAACCGGGTCCTCCAAACCAGAAATAAATTTTAAGCCGACAACAAACAAGTCAAGTCAGAAAGGCATCTCCATAGAAAGTGAGCCACTACTAAACCTTTTTAATTAATCCAGGAAAAGTTGATTTATTGAGCACCAGAGCCGTGCACGTACTCAGCCATGATGATGATGATGGTGATTATTAAGCACAAAGCAGCAGCACTGTTTTGAGAAAAGTGGTAGCAGTATTCATCGTAGTAATCAAAGAATGTATACCGTCACACCACCATCACCATCCATATTACATACCCCATACCAGTTTTCTCTCATTTTCATCTTTCTCCTCTCTCTTCCTTCTCATCAGCAGCAACAAAAAGCAAGCAGTGAAGGAGAGAGAGAGAGAGAGAGAGAAAGTCCCTTAATCATTATCTACAGACAGAAAGCAAGCAAAGGAAAGATGGAGAGAAAACGAGATCAGAGAAAACAACCAAGTGAGTGTCACAAGAGAGAGAGAGAGAGCAAAAGGAAGAGAGAAAAAAACTCAGACAATGAAATGTTAAGGAACAACTCGAAAGATAATTTTGCTTAGTATTGTTATTTCGAAAGTTCGAGTTATCCACCAGAAACACAATATTTCACAGCTCAACCAGTTTGTTATTGTGTTCTTATTATTATTTGTTTTCCAAAGCTTTGATGAACAGATGAGGAGAGAATAATTCTAGGAAATAACAGATTTCATGCTGTGCGTCTGGCTGTGTATGCTTTTAAGCAGAAAAGACAAAGGGGTATTCATCCAAATTACGCATTTTACACACCAACGCTCCACATTCTATGTTTACCGTTGAATGCATGAAAAATAGATGACTATTACGGGCGAAAAAAACATTTTTATCTATCGAGTGAGACCATCCTCAGTTACATTACACTATCAGTTCTTTGTAGATGGTCCAGGTAAATGCATAAACATTGAACAATGATGTATTACTTTACCTTCTAAATTGTCTAGTCGTTTTCTACATAAAATCCTTCATTCTAACATTCACACTCTACAAAATCAGTTTCTATCTATCACTCTTATTAAAATCACATTCAATACAACTTTTTCTATTTATGCTTTTAGTGAAGCGTAACTGAACCTTTAGAGATAATGTCATTCATATTCCTGGATATTGCGCGTAAAATACAAGATTGAAAATACATACACTACTAGAAAAGAAGATTATTAAAAAAATATGTATTGCCTCCATTTCCTAGTAACATTACAAACATGAGTCGGATGGCTGAATGATAAGAGATGGAATACTCGTCTGCGCGTTGCTTTATCTCTTGAAATAAAAGGAAAATGTAACAAAAACATGCCACTAGAAAACTACTACAACTGTTATGTAAGCTCACGTCTCCTCTTTCTTTGCTTTTTTTTCTTCTTTTCATCCTCATCACTATACGATCATCATCACCATCCTAGTGTACCGTAATAATGACCTTAATTGGCCTGCCTTGCCTCTTTTTCCTTCTGAATTTGAGCAAAGTAGTAGTAGTAGTAGTAGTAGTTTGTTGGGGACGTGCGTTGTTCACTCTCACTCTAAAAAGGAGTCATCATCATCTTCATCATCGTCGCCATCAAAAATGTATAGTGATAGTAAGGGAGAGATTTTAAACACATTGCCTTTTACTTTTACTCCTCATGGAAAAAGGAAACGAACAGGCGAGAAGTCAATTTATATTCTTTTTTTCTCTCTTTCCACTCATTCCTCCGTTCACTCTCTCATTTCCAATTTTATTTACACAGAAAAGAAGGAGAAAAGACAAGACATCAGAGTGAAAACAAGGAAGAGAGTAATTTACAATGTCACCAGTTAAAGGCCTTGAAACTATACGAGTACGTTTTGGTACAGGAAGAAAAAGAGATGCAGAAGGAGGTGGGATGGAAAAGGGTGTTGATTAATAAGCCGAGTTTTTGTGTATCGGCGGGACTGTGACATGACTTGTTCTTTTCTAATCGCAATCGTCATGATCATCATCATCGCCACCAGCCAGCATCACCCGTCGCCTCTCTTTTCTTTCCTTTTCCCTCTCTCTCTCACTCGCTCTCATCAACCCAACGAAAATTTCTACTCTGAGAATATGAAACGAAAGCTGTGGTGATAGCAAAACAGCATAGCTCCAGTAGTGTTTTCTCGCTTGTCGTTTTTCCTTTTGAACTTGGCAGCTGACATATGACATGTAATGAGAAGTAAACCTGAAAATGATGAGGTTCATCAGCAGCAAGCCAGTTATTTCCCTCTAGTTATTAGACATGCTATATATAGTTTGGTAGAGAGTGATATGCATACAAGTACATATGCATATAAAGGATGGGAATGAAAGGAGAAAAATGAAATTTCACTTTTTGCAGCAGTGGTAGTAGTAGTAGTATAAAAGGAGGAGGCAGACAGGCAAGGCAAAAGCAACATGAGGCGACAATGACTTTTCCTGCTTCACAGCCAAAATTGTTCGTGCCAAATGACGCCATGCCATGCCACATTTCAAAAGTGTAGTTGAAAGCTGAATAGTAGCATTTAGTAGGATACAAAGAAGAGAAAGAGAGAGAGAGAGAGACACGTTTCTTGTTGTTTTTCCTCCAGTAAAAGTTGAAGTGAAGATGGTGATGATGTATGAGGAGGAGGATGACGAGGATAGAGTGAAAATAGGATATAATATCCGTTTTCATTACATCTTTCACTAAAGCTTACTGCAAAAGGGAAACAGCCGGTAAGAATGAGTTGTATAATATGCATCATGAAGCGCTGTTCTCTTTATATAACGCACTTTCCCCATATATTCTCCCTAAAACTTAGGGCTAATATTACATAATCATTTGACGTTGTTTGAGTGCGTATATATATTTGCAACTGTAACTTGGTTGTATTAAACAGTATCCGCTTATCGTCTTTGCTGTTATATTTTTCTACCGAGTATGTCTCAAATATTGTATTTGCCTGTTCTTGTTGCGTAAGTACTGGTGGCGAGAAAAATGAAAGAACATTTTATATTATAAGCGAAATTGTTATAGTAGAGGTAGTTATAAAATTTGGACAACTATACCAATGCAATATGTGACTATATTATGCAGGATAAACACATGCCATAGTACTCATGGTAAAGACACAAAACGTATTATTTTTTACTAACCCAAAAAGAGCCCAACTCCTTTGGTCTGCCCTAAAACCAGTAAACCCTCCACACATATTGCACTAAAAGGTTTGCCTCAAACAACAGCAGCAGTAGCAGCATCTACCAAACCAAACCAAGAAGACCCGATGCGGAGACCGTAAAAAAGGAGAAGTAGATGTATATAAAGATCAGAAAGAGAGTGTATGTGGTAGTGGTGGTGGCGGGCGGTAGTATGGTGTGATTATGATATATTTGATGCAGAGGAAAGCAAAAGTTGAATATGAAACGAAGTAAATAGAAAATAGGCTGAGTTTGGCTGGATTCTCTGGATTCCAGTTGGAAAACGGGTGAACTTTACAAGATCGCATATTTTTGGTGTTGTGATGCTGATGATGTTGCTGACGAGGAAATACATGCATATTATTATAAGTTTAAGCGGCAGTATAACATGCATTCTGTTATTATAGTATCCGATAGCAAGCAAACTGTTAACCCTTTTTAATTCCTTCCCTTTTCATTCCCATTCGGAGTCATTTTCCCGTATTAACAACAAGACTGGAAGTTGAGCTCTCTGGCACTGATGATAATCATGATGATGATGATGATGACTGCGTGAAGTGTAGAGTTCTCCTTTTCTCTCTCTCTCTCTCTCTCTCTCTCTCTGATTTCACAAGAAAACTTAACGTAGTAGAGGAGGAAAGGGAAGCAAATGAAAATGCCATGCTAAATGCTACTCCTACTACTACTGGGGAAACTTTTTAATAATAATTTTCTTCGTGACAACGACAAGAGCAAAGTGGAAGTGTTATATTATTACTCTTCTTCTCTAGGAGCAGCAGTAGCAGTGTGTAGTCTGTAGTCTGCATATTTTATAAAACTCATTCCTTGCATTCAAATACTGACAAGTAAAAGTTGTGAGGGGATTCACAAGCTAATCTTGTTCTATTGGTTAATGTAGAGTTGGCAATGAAGATTCTACGTACATTAAGAATTGACTTGAACATCATTGGTAAATATTTCTAATAATATAATTTTACAGCATTCTAAATTAATATTTACAATATACAATGGAAAAAAATGTTTGAGATTTCAAACGATTATTGTTCTATCAATCTTTTCTTTCAAATGTATGTGCAACTCATCGCGGCGTTTACTTGTTAGTTGTCTTGTTATGATCGACAACATACAAAAACAGAATATCAGATTTTTTGAAATATTTTATTATCGGTTCGCTCCCAGAGTTTCTCCCGAAATCGCAATCACTCATCGAATATAACAAACGTAGTGTTTCATCATTTCAGTGGGATTATGTAGTATTCAAAATTACTAGAAAATCCGTAATCTTTCATTCCAGTAGTCAAGAGCCAATAACAATATTGAATATGATATTACAAGATACTTGGACAAAAGTTTTGCATATCTACGAATTCATGCCATAGTTGATAACCTGATACGAGCTATTTTTCCGGCACAAAGTAGAAATATTTTGAGCAATATCTACAACCGTCATTAAGATGAGTGTATAAAATTACCCAAGTGCACTTACTCTGTGTGATCCAGTTTCATGTAGCTAAAATACTAGGAAGCTTATTCTACGCATGCAACACAATATTATACTACTTTCACCATTGCTTTAAATCATTCTAGCTAAAAGACTGAGAAGCACACGGCTGGCGTTATATGCAAAGATGGATTATACTTGCCCCTGTTGTACTTATCGTCCTACGTATATTTTGATATTCTCTAGCTTCAAGCTCTAAAATAACATTTTTAGCTTATTAGAAATCGATTCCCTCTCCGGCAATTCAACATTGACTTCTCAACAATTATTGAGTAGCTAAACCTTTCTAAATAACTCTAATTCCGCTCCAAACATAAAAACAAGTCAATGAGTTTTTGTGTTTTAAAATAACTAATAACTAATAACCAAAAAATTAGAACATTTTACGAATCCATGCATTTTTATATGTATCGTTAAGATAGCATATTCACATACATACATCTGCTAACAGCTCTCTATCCTAGGGCTACACAATTGCATCGAAGTTTGATTATGTGGCACATAACTTGATTTCATTATTTTACTTTGGCTCATCACTGCTGTCTTCAACAAGAGCCAAGAGTACATGTCATGCAAGTACCCACACAAAAAATAGAAACAAGTGTACTGCAACTCACTTGCCGTTTTCTCTGTTTCTCCATTGCTCTCAAACTCACATTTAAGGGGCACTTACAGACATGCAGTGTCAGCTTTTAGAGAAGAACGAAGCAAAATTATGCACAAAAATTCTATCATTTTATTCTTTAAGAGAAAATACGATACTTTTATTTTCCTACATCATTATCATCATCATCATCATCATCATACACTTTTCTTCTCTTTTTTCATTTGGAGCACTACAGTATCAAATAATTTTACTGCTTCTGTCTGGTAGATATCAGCAACAGAAAAGTACCAGTACCACATAACTCTGCATTAGAAGACTGTGCACATAACGAGAACTGCGTGCACTGTGTAGACGATTCTAAAAAGATAATGATATTATTTGACATTTCTGGCTGATTTTCTAGATCCATGGCTCATCTGAGGCTAGCATTCTACTACTAATACTTATATAGTTTTAACCGATGTAAAAGTAGTGGCATTAGTAGACGTCGGTTCCATCTTATTACTTTTGTATGTACTTGTCCTCCTTCCACCATATCATATTACGGTATTCACCTACTCTTTTCTCGGTTTTGGCTTCTTGGCAGCAGCAGTACTCTTAGATTCTTTTTTTTATACCACGGTTGCTGCCTGCTGCTCCAGTGTGGATTGGGTAGTAGAAGTCTTCATTCTTTCCTATTGCATCCTTCCTCCTTTGCATTTGCTTTGCATGTGTGATACTTACAAACTCAAATGAAATTACGTTGTACCTTTTTTCTGTCCAAATTATATGTGCATTTATTTAAGGTACACACAGTCAGGGCGCTCTCTACTTCACGCAACAGCAACGTCGTAGCACTTTCACTCTCTCCTTTTTTGGTTCACCACGACGGAGCGTTATGCGGGAAAAGTTTAGAAAATACTGCTGGTAGAAAGTAGTAGAGTATGTGGGTAGTAGTTTGCCATTGCCATGTGGCTCTTTCACTACTCCTTTCTCTGCATAAAATATAACAGCATAAAATAAGAGATACCATATCCGGTACTAACCTGTAAGTTGTTGCCCTTTTCTGTTTTTTCTACTGCAAGAGTAAGCATTATACATATGTACATTACAAAACAGTTTCAATATATAAGTATACCTATATGCAGACACAGGTAAGAGGAACTAAAAAGTGCCTTAATTTTCTCTCTTATATCTTGGCACCATTCTGCATTTTGTATTTTTTTCATAGATGCAATAAATACAGGAAACTGTTTCAACATTCAAATCACAACCAAGACAGACCAGAAAAATGAGCAGAGGGTGAATAAGAGAAGAAAAAATTGAACAAAAGGTACTCATAATAATTTCCTACCCACGCCATCATACGAATCCATGAAGTATGCAGAATCAAGTCCGTGTGCCAATGCTCATTATTATTCCAAAGTGTAATCCAGTTTTCTTCTTTTCTTTCCTACCAACTCATGTCTTTATACTTTCTTCTTAATTTTCTCCGTCGGTTATTTTATACAGCGGGTTGGTTGGTAGTAGTGGTACGAGTTTATTCTCATTATACCAGACCATGCACCCATCCAGCTTCGCAGCATTAAATGTCCGCATTGTGTTGTAAAAGGTGAACCAAAAAATCGTGAATGTGGATTTGCAACGCTATTTACTTTTCTCTGTGTGTATCTCAAAGAGTGTACATAGCTAGTCTCAATTTCTTTTCCAGAATGCTGCTACTTCTTTTATTGCCAGAGTTTTGAATGCTGACTACTTAATGTACCATTGAATCTTGTTAAAAATAAATGGGCATATCATATCATGCATATCATCCGGTAGCGTACAATGAGAAGAAAATATTTGTATTTTAAAGTAGAACAAAACCAAGTAATCGTAACAAATAAGAGGAGAGGAATAAAAAAAGAAGGAAAAAGTATGCTTCCTCTCCCTTTTAATATTTTAGCGGCATGACTGACTTTGTATGCATCTAACATTATTCCATTCTTTTCTTTCAGTATCATTTCCGGAAAAACACGTATCTCAAAAAAAGCTTTATTTTCTTTTCTAGCCTCTCCTTCAGACATGGTTTCATTCCTCTCTATTTTCCAAAAATGCTTTTGCTATTATTATTGCACCACTTTTTTACAAAATGTACTACCGGCCAAACCACTCAAAAAGCAATTTTTTCAAGAGGGAGCAGAGAATAGAAGACTGGAATAAATGCACATTTAAATGCATAATTTTCAACTAGGGATTATTATTTTCAAAGATTTACATACCTTTTTTTCTAGTAAACACAACCAGCAAAAATAAAATATATTAAAAATACATGCACACACACACACATGAGGTGTATTTTGTATCGACAAACACAAAAAGGGAGATAATCCTACCACCAGTGCACCACTACTTCTTTCCATTTGTATTTTCTCTACTTACTTGGCTGACTAACGACAAAAAAAATTGCATAAGCAATTAGGTCTCATGAGACACATTGTTGCATGAATGGGCAAATAAAAGTACGCGTATTTGTACAAACTTACACATAAGTAGCCAAGAAGTAAGCAGAAGACAGAAGAGACAGGAGAACAAAAGTATTTTTTCCTAAACTGAAAAGTCATTTTGTTTCAGTAAAAAAATTCTCCAACCGCTGAAGTCAGAACGAGAAGAAGAAACAAAGTAAATAAAAACCAAGCTGAATAAAAAAGGAGGTTGTTGTGTGTAATGTTATGTGAAGAATTACATAATTGTAATATATAAAAGAGTGAGAGTTGATATGAAGGGATTTTTTTTTCATTGGAAGTATCAAGTAGTTTAAGTAGAATATAAGTAGGCTTAAAGCTAAGTACAATTTTTTTGTTTGCTTTTTCATGTAAAATAAGTACGTGAAGAGGGAGATGAAGGAGGGAGAGTGAAAAAGGGAAAATAGCAAGTAAAAAATCCTTATATGGATCCCGTTGCTGTGTTGCTTAAAAGAGCGATGTTATTGTTATTAGTACATATACCTACGTATGGAAGTACTTTTACTCTGCTTCTTACTTACACTGATGCGGTGGTGTAAAAATATGATACTTGAGTTTTTTTTACTAAAAGTCTCTTAAGCATCTTAACAAA
>JAHZMZ010002791.1:0-33779 GCA_027743805.1 Lepidocyrtoides sp. E14 | reverse complement strand
CATCATTATTAATATTTAGAGAGCATAGTGAAGCCAAAATAGAAAGTATAATCATCAGTCATTACTAATTAATTATTAGCGTTGCAGTATCTTCTTAGTTTTTTAGTTTTTGTATGCACATAAGAATGCGGAAAACTTATTTTTAGTTTGCTAAAATCCTCCAGTACTTAAATTGGGAATTTGCTGATAAGTATTTGTAACAGTCATAATCTGGCTTTTCAAGAGATTAAAAAGCAAAGCACAGAGAAAAAGTCATTTAATGACTTCCTACGCGGATGAAATCCTTTAAGCATGCATAGGTATTAATTACTAACAAAGAACATTTTCTTTTGTTAGCAGCAATGTGAATCTGGTATAATACAATGTTGGACTTTTAATTAAATTCAACGATATACAAATTAAACTATAAAAAATGATAAACAGAACGCGATTTTTTCCATGTAGATATTCTTCCTTTCACAACGAACTATAAATAGCGTATAAATTTCATGAATACAAATCTTTGTTTGGATTATACTGATGATTAGAATTAAACGCATACGCGTAAATATTCATCTGGTTCCCTATCAATCCTTCAAAATGAGAGCCATGATAAAAACTTTATCCAATACTTGATCGTAAATCCGAACAAATATCTAAAGAATTTTAATAACAATGTTGTGTTGATGCTCCTTCTATATTGTGGATCATATATATTGTGTATTGTGTCTTTTGTCGAACAGAGTTAACAAAAAATTTTGGTTTTCATCATGTCATGTCATGCTAAAGCGTATTAAAGTTTTAATTTTACTTTTTAGCATATGCTTATCTTGAAAGGATTTTAGGTATGAGTGACCACGCTAAAGTTCTACCATTCTGTTTGATGACAAAAACACAGATACCATGCTGCTTCAATCCGAAGCGTTAAATGTTTTTCCTTGTTCAACTTCCCACCGAGATGGAATCAAGAAAAAATATTGTCGGAATACATTGCTGGTGAAATCCCTTTCTCCCCTTGCCCCATATACTGTCACACATAAAAAATCGCAACGAATGAAGAAATAAATTAATAATGAAAGGGTGCATACCCGGAAAATCGTGATGGACCTTGCAAGTATTAACTACTTAAAGCTATTTAAACTGCCTTTTTTCGACCAGCACAAAATATGAGTCATCGTCATCACTGATGCTAATGAGTCAACGTAATTACGGGCGCGTTAAATAACGTTTTATCAAAAATTTATCGGGGAAAAAAAGAGACAAAAAGGGGAAAATAATAGTGAGTCTGTGTAATGACAAATGAAGAAGGCTGCTGCTGGTATGCTTTTGATATTAACTCTTGTTAAGGAATAGGTAACCCTGAAAAGGTAGACATAAATTAAGTATGAATAGGTACAAAGTTTGATTGAATTAGTGACATTGTGATTCCAGATTTTTCTGACTCTGGATACCACTCTGACTTTTTTTCTTGATTTTATTTACATAAATACACAAGAATACCCAGATACACTGTTGAATTGAAAATCTTGAACAAATGTCTTTTGAAGAATAAGAAAATATAGAAGCAGGAAAATTTATACAATATTTTAAGATCTTATCTAAATTCTCTTATTCTCTGTTTCGATATTTCATCCAAAACAGTTATGCAATCAAATACTGACCTAATAAAGAAACCATTGTTATATTTTGAGGTTGGAAAGAATTGAACTCAGTGTTGTCAATTTCACATCGATTCAATATTGGTATTGCAAAAGACTGACACGATTTCTATGATTGACAGGTAGACGAATCGTCGCCTCTTGTTAATTCGTTGAGATTTTTTAAAGAAATACCTTTAAACCAAGATTACCTTTGTGTTGAATGCTTTGTGTAAATCAAAATGCGAATGTGGAATGAGGACATCAATCAAAGCACATTTAGCGGTCCAATTGTCCTCAATTTTTGACATGATAGGATATTATTCATACAGAGTACAGTTTTGAAGTAACCTAAAGAAATATTTTTTTATTATTATAAATTTTAAGATGAATAAGTAGAAAAACAATGAGTGTTAACGGTTAACTTTTTAGTTCTAAAATATTATTATGAAGCCATTATTATTATAAAACACTAAAATCTTTAGTGAATTACAATAGTATAGCTCACTTTCACCGAGATCACAATGCTTTGTTTGTCCATCTAAGTTTTTGCTGTACAATCGTGTGTTTTGTACTAGAAAATCGATAAGTAGAGAATATGGGTAAATGACCAATACTTATCAGACCTTGTTCATTTTACATCATAGGAACATAGTAAGTTATTACTACCAGCATTATTACATTTTTATTGCAGTCTCAACCTCTATTCTAGAAAAGTGAAATAATATTTATTTCTGAACTGTTTTAGAATAGGATACACGTAACCAAAGAATCCTCCTCCGTCGCTTTCTCCATATTATGAAGGTACTTAATTTCAGAACTTCACTTCTTGGTAAAATATGGCTTGTACCTGGGGCCTTGTTCACCATCTCATCCTCATTCTTCATTCGCATATCCTCATAAAATCCTATGTATTTTTCCCATTTAAAGTTTTTGAAATCGCTTGGATACAATTATTTTAAATGGGAAATTACACGGGGATCCAAATGAGGATATGCGAATGAAGAATGAGGATGAGATGGTGCACAAGGCCCCTGGTGGCAAGGCATTTGTCAGTCCCATAAAAGTTGATGTAAGAAACGTAAAACCATTCGAAGGTAAATGGAGATTCTCTATTGGAAAGCGTACATGATTAGAAAAGAGAGAACCATATACCGTATATTCTTTCTGTGCATACCCTGAAACTAAAGAGAGAGTCGATGATGATAAATCGGATTGTATGGATGTCATTTTTGTAAAAACTTTACAAATTTATTCTCATAGTAAAGAGATTAAATTTTCATACACAAATTTAAAGAGAGAGTCTGCTGATAGTACCAATTGGTATGTGGAAGCATGTACATCATCATGCATGGTTACCCGATGGAACATACATATCTGAATACTAATGAACCATAATTATCTTATCATGGAAAGTAAATTTATGATCGAGTTGATATTTTGAATTTTCCGATTTAATATTAAGAGACTATAAAAATTAAATAATAATTTCAGTTGAATCCGATGTTACATAGATAACATTTTTTAAATTCAAGCACCCAATGGTTTAATCTTTTACGCAAAACAGCTTTTTATAAATTAGCATGCTGTCGGCGTGTGTGATCGACCGGAAATCTCCATTCGGGATTTCTAAGCGGTGATCAGCGTTTATAGTAGTTTCAGCAGGTTCGGCTCTGATTTGGTATGAGAAAATGAAGGACCTTCACTGAGAGTAAGCACAGTCGTCACAGAATAAGCAGACTATGTATATCCAAAATGAAAACTCCAGTTGTCATGAAATAAAAAAACTGCATAAAAAATATCTAAAAAATCAACGCGAAAAAGTCGTCGACTATATAAGAATTAATGTGTATGGTTTTTTCACATTTTACACATTGTGCCGACTAAAATTTAACATTCAACATCTTGCTATGCATTGATTTCTATTATCTAGCATACTGGAGCCAGAGTTATCACTTTTAAGGCACTACATTCGGTTGGTAAAAACTGTTAGCTTTTGAACATTAAAATGCAACTGCATATGCAGAATGCAGATATGGAGTTAGTTACAGTGAACGCTTATCCCACCATTCCCACCCCGTAGGCTCCCATTAAAACCCTAACAAATATTATAACTCTTTTTTTCGTTTAGAGCTACAAAATAATTTCTTTCAGTGTTTGTTCCTATCTTAATATTGACAAGTCATCACTAAAGCGCCTGGAGCACATTTATTTCTGTCTGATGTAAATACATCTCCAAAAAGAATGCTTGTAAATGCAGCCCAGCAAAGAAGACGACAAATAATGAACCTCACCTATTTTTTTATAATACAAAAGCTTGTCAGCCTTTTCTTTACTTAGTATGTGAAGGCATATTATGTATATGTACCTGTCACTTGTCTAGAAACATAAGAAACAGGATGGTTCAGGAATGCTTTTTACTGATACGGCTAACAGTCAAGTGAAATAGAATGTTCTATTGCGCCTGTACAGTGTACGTAAATAATATATTATTATGATCATTTTTTAAATAGAAAGATTTAATATGAACATGAACATTTTTTTGGTACCTGTTTGTCCATCAAAAAAAAAAAAAAAAAAAAGAAAACAATACAATGTAGAAGAGGGGCACAAAGATCACTATTGTGAATTGTGATGTGTCGTAATATGACCCTTCAGATTCCCGGAGAGTCAAATCATTAAGAATAAGTTGTCTTTACATGCACATTTTTTATGTGATATCCACCAGCGATTTCTCTTTAAAGTTTACAATGTTATATAGTCAATGGCTTAGCAGAAGAGTGCATCAACATTTCTCACAAAAGCTAATGTACTCATACCGACCGACCGATACCATTTTGAACTGTAAGCTTCGTTCAGGGAGGTTTACCATCACCAAATCACCAATGCAAAGAGCATCAACACCAGAAAGAAACATTGTTCGCTAGCATACAGCTTTATGACGCTATTATACTTGTATAGCAAGTGAATCATTACATATTATTCACATATTATACTTTCCTATAAAACTGCAAATGGCAATAGTAAAACGTAAAAGTTGGTAGATAGAAGTCGTATGAGCCATAATATCTCCATTACCATTGCAAAGTACAACAGTCAGACAGAGAGTTCATTTCATTTCACTTCTCTAAATTTTTCTCTCTTTTACTAGCAGCTTTTATTCTGGCTGTTCTGTTGTTGATGAATATGATCAAGTGAATGTTATCGTCCTCTACTTTTCTCTCTTAGTTTTCATATCCGTCTTGTAATCATGAATCATGATGATAATGCCGACGTCTATATGTAGTACCACATCGTCTTTTTTACATCACACGATTCGTGTTTTTTCTGTTTTATCCTAAAATTGCTCAAAATGAGCAATTTTACTTTTTCGCTCGATGAGAAATGAGCCATTTTTGTCATCATCACAATATTCAAAGAATTTATAAAAATCAATGTATACCACCCATCCACACTTGCTGCAGCAAAGGCAACACTTTGCTTTCAGTGTCTACCATTCCCCCTGAAAAAGAGGACAGTGCCGTGAGTAGCATCACCCAAAATCCATACCACTTTTCCTCTCGTTTTTGTTCGAGGTTCATGTACTTTTTATTGTTATTGTAATTGTAATAAAAAGCAACGCTTATTTACGACGTTTTATGCACAATGTTTTTTATTATTTCTATTACACAATTTGATGGCAATATGATAAGCATATCTTCTTGGCTATTTACCACTTGATCTCGCTTTTTTTGTGCAAAGACGTTTTATGTCTTACAACTTTTGTAATGCTAATTTCAAAACTAAAGGTGCTACATTGCATCATTATCATCATGACCAACTATAAATAAATAAAAATATGCAACTTGTGGCAGTACTGTATACCGCAAAGTTAAAAAGATGGAGCTCTGCATATTATTGAATGGTAGCAATTGATAGTGCATAATTGTAAAGTTTATATTCCTATTTTTATCTCAACCTTAACACTTGGCATCTTTATAATATCCAAAGTTTGGATTCCAAACAAGTACATATAACTCTCATTGAATTTAAATTCAACAAGATATTAAGAAACGAGGGATGGTACTTGCAACTTGCAATGCGTCTTTAACATTGTGCGTATTTATGTTTAACTCCACTGCAATAACATACTGTAAATTTAAAAAACGCCCCAAATATTCTCAAAATAAGTAACGTAAAATGTTCAAAAAGCTCAAGTTACTTGAGTGCAGAACAGGAACAATTAAGCAGACTACATGGGAAAACAAAAAACCTTGAGAAAAGGAGGGAGGGTTGTTCGGCGAAGTAGACTAAATACCAACCAACTCTTTGATATAAAAAATCCTCTTTGGTATTTAAAGTACGTAGAAATACTTGAACAGGGTTTATATTGAAAACTAAATTGAATAGAAGATTCCGTCATGCATGCAATCATTCAAGTCAAGTGAACATGGTAAAAGGAAAAGTGAAATGGCTCAGTTGAAAAATGAGCGTATATTCACTATCATTACGCCATAGGGATGGAAGCAAGTAACGTTTCGATTGTCTGCCGTAAATGCAAAGTCTATACGCTCTTCCTATCACCTTCTTTCCATACCTAAACTATTACTCTGAGTCTGAGATGTCAGAGTCAGAAAGCCTATGAGTGCTCAGCGCTCACTCATATGTTAAAAAATCACAAGGGTATGTTACTAATCGTAGTGGGATTTCATATATTGTACCTATGCGCTATCTCTGCATCCGTGGCAAGAGGCTTTGTTTTTTAAAAGATTCGCTTTCCATTGAAGTGGTTTAGTGTGCAAATGCACTGTTGGCGTAATATATGAGTGTGGCTTCACTGTGTGGTATCCCATACCGTCTTACGTGTGTAACATTGTATTTAACCACCACCACCATCTCAATTCCACGAAATGTTTAGTTTGGTAAGTCATCGTGCTTGAATTAGGCATGTATGGTAAGGTAGGAAGGCAGGGCTTAATACAACAAGTTCATTATAATCAGTATCATTCATATTCACATTCACAAACTGCTCTGTGGACCTTACAGGACGATGATGGTGGTGGTGGAACGGCTACACATGCCATTTTTAACAATCTTATTTTTGTCGCTCATATCCCCTCTACCCTATCCGTACCAATAATGTGCACTCTTCTAAACAAGTTATGTTCAATGCACATAGGAATCCTAAGCATTGAACTGTGTAGCACCGATTAAAAACATTGTCTTTCATATATAGTAAATACATGCACACACTTTGTATTTAGTAGACTGCTTGCTCACTTTCCTGAGTCTGACTTCATGGGAAATATTATGTACGTGTAAAAAGCAGACCGTGGCTAACGTGTACATAGACATACAGGCTTTATTCCAAAAAGGAGTTGCATGTGTTATTCCGTGCAGCAAACAATTTCTCTCTATCTCTCGTTTCAAGAACTTGTGTGTGTGTGTTTCTCCACCTCGTCTGTGTGCCCATGTATTTTGTGTGAGTGCTATGTACTCTTATAAGCTCAGAAGTAAAGTTCGTTTGTACCCGATGCAACTTTGTTAAACTCTCCATCAAGTCAGCATCCTGGTATGGCGGTGGGGGTAAGAGTGAACGAACTGGTAATAAGCTGAAAGAAAACTCTGTCTTGAGGTATGGAGCGAACAAACTTCTCTTGCTGAAATATATGTACGTACTACGTACACATATTCACAGTAAACCACTTGGCAGTAAATATACATCTACAGACTATTGGTATACAAATGGCAAATATACCTATACACTTTAATATATAAAAGTTGCAGCGAAATAATATCTTTCATATAAGTACGCGTGGCGAGGTGAGTACATGTACAGATGTACCTACCATCTATTGTAAAAAAAAGTTTTTGTGCGAGTAGATCTACATAAAAGCAATAATAAAAAGGATATATGGTTAAAATAGTAAAAAGCACAAGTACATGTCGACTGCTGCTGCAACATCATCATCTCTTCTTCTCTTTCTTCAGTGCAGCAGTAGTTTTGTTGATGTAAGTATCTCTAGTAAGTATCTACTGGCAGTAGTGGTGTCTTCTTGTTACAGCGCCTATTGTAGTTATGTTGGATATGTAATGTTATGAATGCACAGTGTAGTAGTGATACTAGGAGTGAGCCAGAAAAATGGGAAGAGTATACAAAAAAGGGAAAAGAGGATAGATGTAATGAGTGATGATAAAAATTGTAAAGTGAACAAGCAGCAGTAGAAAGAAGCAGTACAGGCTAAAAAGAAGAGAGCAAGAGTCGAGCATTATTTGAATTAGAGAAGGGAGAGAAAGAATAGAGAATAAAATAGTAGAGAGCAAGCAAGCAGAGCCATTTTGATCCTCCTAACAGGAGTGAAAGGGAGATTAAAAACACTCCACCTGGACACATTTGTGACAGTGGACAAGTGTCAAATGTGTGGTCAGTGGTTTGAGGGAGTGGGTCCCCAGTTCCAGTGTCACCATTGCTTTGGGGCAGAGGTCAAGGGCATCCCTGGGGACCTGAGGACTTTGTTACAAAGGTAAGAAGACACCCCTGGTATTATCATCTAGTTGGAACCTTCCTCAGTATACAGACTGGCTCCCACCAAACTAGTGCTTGTTAGGGAAGGAAGGATCGAGTGCAAAGCAGATTAGTATAATGTTGTTGGTGCACTAGCCAATGATATTATTATAGCAAAAGTAGTCGGGCTCCTTTTTTGTCATTAACTTGATTATGTGTGTAGTTGTGTTATGCTATTTTACACGGCATAATAAATAAATATATCTTGTGCATTTTCCGTGCATGTTTCAAGTTTCAATGGTGGTTATCCTTATCTTTCCCCGTCAATATCGTTGATGCATATTACCGTTTTCGGTTTTGGAGTGTTCATGCTCACTTTACATCAAATAAAAATGTTCACGTGTGGTAAGCTGATGATGATGATGATGATAAGAGGAGAAGAGGCTAAATTATTTTTTCTGCTGCATTTGGCAGAAACGTTAAACTGTAGTATGAGAAATGTTGTTTACTCTTCCTGGTTAAGTGCCTACTTGTGTTGGTACAGGATCTTGAAGAAAGATTCAGATAAAAAAACGATGAGAGGATGAAATGACTGTACTTTTAATGACAAGTGTATAACCTTCTACACTATAATGATAAATAATCCTTTACCAAGGAAAGGTCGACGCCATCATTAAACCCCTCATCGTTATAGTGCAATGGTATTTACCAAAGTTCATTCATGAATATGGCATACAAAGATTGGGTATGACCATAAAATTGAGTAAACATGATATACATAATTAATTGTTCAAGTCGGTCTTCTAACAAACCATCAGAGAAGCATTTTTATTATTAGTAAATTAAAACTGTATTTTGAAAAATACTTTTGATTACAAATTAACGATATTTTACTACACGACAAATTGGCTAGTTGTAACTTTGAGCTTATTGTTACACCAAATTTACTTGATATTAATCTAATTCTCAATTTTGCCAATTATGCAAGGTAAATTTTTGCCAGTAATTTTAAAAAATTACTGTGCAGTTAAATACAAAATTTAAAATAAAACGTTTACACGTGTGCAGTTCAATGTAAGAACATTTGTTTCACATTCAAGGTTTTCTGTCAGTGTTGCGCATATCATTTCCTTATTATGAATCTAGTAGTGATAATGTAGGCACCTTATCAAAGAAATTCGGTACTACAGACACCACAGAGAAAATTCTAGTAAAAGTCGCTGAATTTTAAAGAGCTTTGTCTGGCAATAATACTCGAAATTTCTCTATACTTATTTACATAATCTCTTCAAAAAATACTCAACAGAGGAAGTTAAAAATAAATGTGATATGACTGCATGACATACATTTGCATTTAGAAAAATGTTTCTCTGTGCTTATTGAAACAATTAAATCCATTGAAAAAAGAAGGCAGATACTTGTACTCTAGATCACATCTGTGCGTTAAAAATGCACATCTGTAATTATATTCAGTGCAATTTATTCATTACTTGTGAAAACTGTATTAATAATTCATGATGATTTCTGCATCAATACAAACAACTAGCTGTACACGCGCTTGTGAAGCGTAATAATATGCACATACACGACAAGAAAATAAATTAGATTTTATAAACAAAATCATTTCTCAAAAAGCCTTTTCGAAAAATTCAGCAACCTATAGAAGCAGTTGCTGAAATATTGAATAAAATTGTCATTCTACTTTGCGATATTATCAAGATAAGACATCATCGGTGTCTTACAAAGAAATGGACTGGTGCGAAAATTCTTTGAATTTTTGGACTTGACTGACGTGTGCATTTTTTTTATTCAGTAGTCAATTTTCACCGGATGCGGCATTTATTTTCAGTCACAGGTAACTTTTTCAGTTCCAATGCCACTCCCTCCAACCTTCCAAATGCAAAAACATGATAATCGTAAGAGGCGATCTGTCTTTGCCGTAAAAAAAGCTTTAACCTTGAACAGAAAAGGTTAAAAAACAAATACCACGCATGGTAGTAACGTCGTGTGTGCTGCTGATCCTCCAAATTTTCGCAGTTGAAAAATGACTGATCGTTCCACGTGATGGTGTTATGTGATCAATGCAAAGAGAGCGTTTTAAGATTTAGATGGAAGAAGGTTGCTTTATTTGCTCCTTAAAGATAAGCTCATACATCAACATAATAAGCGTATTATAGCAGGAAAAAGTATACATTTGATAACGAGATGCGCACCTGGTTAATGATTCTCGGGAATGTTCTGATTTAAAAATCTACACTAGTTAAAAAGTATATTGTCGCAGATTGCTGGTCAACAAACCAATGACCAGTTATCAATAAGTACCAACAAATAGTTTGAAGGTTACAGACAGTTTAGAATGGAATGAATGATTACACGCGATTGCGCCGCTTCGAAAGTATTTTATTTTTATATCCAAAAAGTTTGTAACTAATACGAGATTAAAACAGCTACTTATCTACATGCATGTACATAGATGCTCATACTAGAGAAGCTTGATGTTGGTTGATGATGTACCTTCTTGAAAATGCTTAGTAGTCATTTCACTCAATTGCTTTCTTCAAAGTATTTGACAAGGACAATAGGGATCGATATAACGTCAGTGAGTGAAGTAGGCTTCCTATTCTAGGAAAGTCAAAAAGAGGAACAAGCAGTAGCTGTATGGAGCGTTTGGCTTTTGTCATACATTTTTATGTATTCTAGCAAAGCGTATTGACAATAACCAAGCATAACATGAAGGTATTATTTCCTTGAATTCTACCAGATAGAGTTCTATGAAGACTGAAGCTGTGACCCGATATTTCAAGAGTCATTTTGATATAAATTGAAAGAAACGCTAACATCAACTTTCCAAGGAAAACTTTTACCGGAAGGAGAGCTTTCTCTCAAATCATTATACGAGAATTGATTAATCCCAAAAACATGCATGTCTTCCAACAAAATAATATCTGTACTAGTATCTAAATCGATTTTCCGTGTATGTACTCATCGTTCTCTAGACATGTGTAGCTATGTATATCCTGAATTTTCATATGGCAGAGGAATTTTCGATCACGGTGTAGCAGACGTGATTCACGTCCAAGTGAAATTGATGCGCACAATGAGAAGTGGTTTTAGAAAGACAAAAAGAAAATAAAAAGGGAAAAAAATCCAATATCCGGATTTAGGACAAAAAATCCTTAGTAAATTCATGCATGACATTTGCTAGATTTGGTGCTTCGTAACACACTAATCTCTGTTGCGTGTGTGTCTTACTAGTTGACAAAATAATGGAAACAATGAAACTGTTCAAGTACGACTAAGGAAAAAACGGGCAAAATAATAAGTCTTATTTTTATGCTTTGGAACTGAAGAGGAAAAAACACATGTTAGTAAGAAAAGAGCATGAAAAGAATTCGCTGGTAAAGGAAATATTATGGAAAAACAATGTAATGATGTTGTTGACAGAAAAATTGGGAAATTGTTATCGCATGCGTGCGTGCATGAACATTGTATGGTACAATTTGTACCACTGTTTTGTTCACCAGCAGCTAGCAGTGGTAATTGAGTAGTACTTTAATTGATTTGGTTCTTCAAGTAAGTATCACTAAACGTTACAGCTATATGCATACCTATGTATCATTTTATCTTTGAAACAGTTCATTTACAAAACTTGATGTTTCGTCTCGGTTATTATTTTCACGGAAAGAAATTGATGTCAATGATATTTACTTTGATCCTATTATACTTGCATTAGTAAGTTATACCCAAGGGTATGATGAGTTTCGATTGTTTTCCAAAATCAATGAACATATTTGAAATTGGAACGTTTTTTAAATAATTTTTACCACTTATTTGGTTGGAACATATCATGCCGTGACGCTGAGGTAATGTGTACCTGCATTTGCATGCACATACCATTTTTGTAGCTCAAACTTGTTTTTCATTGCACGGTATGATAAATAAAAAGAGAAAAGTCACAACTGCTGCTAGTGCTGCCTCGCCTCACGTTTCCAATTTCTATTCTAACAATCGTTTTCACCATCGTTTTATTTGATATTTTACAACTTTTTTAGCTGTAAATACAATTAAGGTTTTGAGGAACCATGAAGTAAGCCAATGTGATCATTTATACATTAAATGCATGTACAAAAGCTTGAAGATATCATCTGCATTCAAATAATTTATTGACAATTGTCAGGAATACACCTTTAAAAAGTGAAGATTACTGCTCTCGGCGTTATAGAATAAACACATACAGTGTTATTACCGTGTCATTTTATTTTATTAGCGTAGTTATCCTATGCCCTGCCATTATTTCCCCATACAAGCAAATTTATTTTGCATAAAAGACTAAAAGGCTTGTTTAGTTTCATTACAAGTCCACATTATCAAACATACAGTTCTTATCGTCCTATTCTTCTTTCTCATGCAAGAGTAACAACGTTCTTCAAATAGATCCTCGTATATCATTACAACTTGTATGCATTTACTGCTTGGTAAACAGTGATTGTAATGAAGCGATGCATCAATATCATGCATGCATACCGTATGAACTATGCTTGCATGTAGACAACAAAGCACAATTTACGACAACACTTAGCTTGTTTGTAGGTAAGCATTTGATTCCAATATACAAAGTCTTGTATGTTACGTACGTGTAGATCTGGGTCAATATTATCGACCTCATATGGGACGAAACAATTTGTTCTCATTATGTATGTCAGTGACAAAATGTGGAATAGTAACATACGCGTGATTAGTCATGTTGGAGAGCATAGGTGGGAGGTAAGGAGTAAAACCTGGATGAACCATGAAAAAAGTAATGATAGTATTTGGGGTGAAGCGCTTAAAAAACTGACAAATTTGAAGTCTACATACATAGGTACTATTCATATACTTAATGTATTATTCAGTTTTTTTGGTCATGCGAGAATGCGAATAATTGGAATTGTGCCGGTGTGGAAATAGTATAACTCGGGAAATATTCTAGTTTAATAAGCAAAATAGGGGAATGCTGCGTTATGTGAGGAATGGTGGTTATTATATACCTACCATCTAATCCTTTTTGTTTGCCAGTTTGAACACTGAAAGTAACTTTTAGCTGTTGGACAGTTTGATATATGGAAGTACAGTACAGTTGAGCGACTATATTTTCGATCAGGAGAAAGTAGTTTTTAAGGATTACTGCTTTTACAGAATAATTAATCTTTATATCAGGAAACTGCAGCCTTCAGATTAATCAGCATGTATCAGAGTTAAATTCGTCAAGCTACATATTAGGACAGGCAGGCAGGTTTTTGAAATACATATAATCCTTGTATCGAAAGTATTCAAACAAACTCATTGCATGAAGAGGAAATGTCATAAGTCATAAAAACAAAGCGTTCTCCAACTTCGAAGAGACAGAAGAGATGAAATTAATTTATTTTGGATTTATTGAAAAGAACAATGCTATTTCAGGGTACGTTCGTCTCGTACCCCTTGTTTTTGCTCCCCGTTGTTGTTGAAAATATTGTGTTTGCTACGTTATTGTTCAGTTCTCGCCCTATAGGCAGGAAAACAGAAAAAGTCTCTTTTGGTTTTCGTAGAGAAGCATAATAATAATAAGGCAGGCATTGTGGATAGCTTAATTTTATTATACTACATCCTTATTAATAGAAATGACCTGTGTTGAAATGTGAATTGTAATACGAGACTCTTTCACAAAAAGAAGTACAAATATAGAAGCATTATTTGAAAATTAAGTATACAGTATGCACACAAACACAATATACGTTTACTTCAGTCCATTGTTTGCATAACTCACTACAATACTCCAACATTGAGTTTCTTTCTGCTAAATATGGCAAAAAACAACAGGCAGTTCGTCAGCCACCACCAGGAGGAATTTGTTTGCCCAAAAGTTCTATTCTTTTGAAGCCAGCATTACAAATTGCAAAAACTCAATAGAGTTCTTCTTCGTACAGTAACTATTATACTACAGTTACCCTGCAAAATAGAGTAGTGAGTGAGTATAGTGGATGGGATATTAAAAGGAATGAGATGAACAGCCACATCACAACAAGTCAGCGTAGTGCACCGAGCAAACATCATAATATTTCAGTTTCTTGTGAGTGACACACATACATCAGCAGTTTTGTTGTGTGATGAAAGTGAAACTTTCGAACAAACAGAATAAATTAGCTAACAAGCATTTTTTTACTGTGCCGACCGTCAAGCATACTTTTTGAGTAGGAGCATAATGCATTGTAATTTTAAAACACGACAAGAAACGGAAGATTCCAACAAGTACCTACAGGGTAAAGCAAAAAAGTGATCACCGCAGACAGACTTTTATGGCCGAGCAGTCTGCACTCTGCAGTCAAAAAACAAGTCAAAGCGTAATAACTTTTAAATTGGATAACAATTTTCTTCCATCGGTGGTTTTTAATGTTTTTCATGCAGTAAACTCCGTAAAGAAAGAGGGGAGTTTGCCCATAGTTTGAAAAACAAAACTACCTACTTGGTGGGCTATTAAACCTTAAATTTGTTGTTCACAGAAAAAGTGGCTAATTCTCACAAAGCTACATAGGTTTATGTCATACAATGTCGGCTACATTTTTAAATACTTTATTTGTACGCTGTAAATGTTGTCGGGTTTTATCTATTCTTAAAATCGAAATAGATATGCATACATTAGTCCAAAACAAAGAAATGGTGCCGTTTTCGTCAATTGGGACCAAAATGGACAATGCAATGGAAGGAAAGCATTCTGAATTTTAAACACGAAAACGCAAAATGCATAATATACTTGATTTACGGAATGGCGCAATGTTTTGCGATTTTGAGTAGACGTGTTGCGTACATGTGCTTCGATGACTCATGAGTTATCATGTATGATGTAGTTATTGTATTAAAATATTGTTCATCTATTAGATACGAAGGGAATGTTCTTACAATTAATTGATTTTATTACCTTGTCTACGTACCTACACAATATATAGAATAGAGATAGACAGTACTGTGCCTGTGTGTACCGAAGGATATTAGTGTAGAGCAGAGCCTAGCATTCAGTAATGTTAAACAGTTGCAACAATCAGTAACTGAACTTTAACAAAGAATTTGATAAGGCTATTGATAAATTTAATGATTTACTCACAGCATTGAACGTGCTCTTTTAAGGCGTTTTATACGTGTGAATAATGTAAAAAGTAAGTTGCCAGCATATACATCTTCGCCAACCGTTTTGTTAATGATTGCTCACAACTGATGTAAATATTGTTTTATTTGCATCCACATTTTGTTGTGGTATCAACCATAACGAGGTATATCCGTCAATGCGCAGCTCCAAAATACATTGCGGCACTACAAAACACTTGAATGTTAGGTCACTGGGTTAAAATTGTAGACTTCCTTTTCTGATAAAAAAATACAATTCTGCGTTGGCTGTTTGTCGTGCTCATCATTAGTTACTTTTTTTTGTACTTTACTATGTCGTTTACATTTTTGACAATTGTGATTGTTTGCTTCACCACGCATCAGCATGCTGATGGGCATCAGGTATTGTTGCAGCAGACAAGATAAAATGAAACCAATTTTGTTTTCTGACGGAGTGAAGGGTTGGATGAATGTTATACACACTCGTGTGTCGTTCCTGAATGATGTTGGTTTCGTAACACTGAAAAGAGCTTTTAACAAATTTTAATAAAAATTGTATACCTACACATAATATGTAGATGAATCCAAGTTAAAAAATTACACATTACTCCAAAAGTTTGCCAAAACAGGATGCATTTTTATATATCAAGTGATTTGACAATCAACACCGTGATGCTGTACATGATAATATTAAAGGGTGGATTTATTTATTGTCTGCATTACTTACATTTGTGTAATTTGTTCAGGAAAACGTGTCATGCAGTGTCGTGTGACACTTTGCTGAAAACGATTCATAAAGTAAGTATGCATTTTTTGCCTATAAAAATGAAAATGAAACCCAGATAGACAGAAAGAACAGTAGTATAACAAACTTATGTACCTATACCTTTAGTTTATGATACGGTAGTAACTCCAAACAGACGACTAAATATAGTGAAGTGATAATACTTGAAGAGAGAATGAGTGACGAGCAAGGTTTAACTAATTTTAGCATGAGAGGAGGCATTACTGCGCTCTCTCCCTCAGAAGTATAGCCTTCTCTCATCATCGCCATCTTTATCATTAGAACATCAGATTTTTTTAATAGTTGGATGCATGTTGTCTGCTTGCACTGTACAAGTAAGCAATGATGAAATATGAAAGGAACAAGAACAAGGACGAATGCCAATGTGTCTACGTATTTACACTGAAGACAAACAAGCAAAATAACATACAAAATCTAACACGACAGAATTCAAGCATGTAGTGTGCAAACTGTCCCTTTAAAGTGTTCAAATTGTAGATAAGTCTTGCTTATTATCATACTTTGAAATCGACAACAGACAGACAGTAATCATTACATTTTTTAGGTGAGACACATGTAAGAAAAACTAAGCTTGTTACACAATGTTGAAGGTAATAGCTATGATTTTAATTATATTAGTCAAAACCACGTTGATGATTTATTAACAACAAGACGACAAAGTGCCCACCAAAATGAATTACTTTCTTTGCATATTTACTCTGCTTGAGAAAATGGAATGGAAATTGGGGACAGTTTTTATCTTCCTGCCAACAGTTACTGAGCATTTTGAAATTTATTCAGGCTAAAAATATGCATACTTTCTGTTTTAAATTACGTATATATATAGAGTTCCAACTAGACATTTGCGATTGGCACAAGCCGCATTATAATACTTTTGACTCTCAGTCTGCCAGTTTACATTATGAATTTGCCGAATATGAGAATACGAGGCCATGATAAAGTTATTACGACAGTATAGTGATCTACTAAACAAAGGGAACTAAATCAAATTAGGACGGTGCAACTAAAAAGTGAAACCACTCGAATGATGCTGTTAAAAGAACTCGGCATGGTTCTTTATAAAAGCCTATGGATAAATTTAGCAGTTGTTAATTTCTTTGTATTGAACTCAGCAACTAAATGAATCAAAGGATGAATAAGATTGATAGTAACTGTCGTGTAAAAAGACTTGGGCATAAAACAAGTGAAAATTTAAAACTATGTAATTGTGTATACTACATACACCATTACTTGTCACTTCACCACAAGATTTGACAATAATGCCCAATAGAAAATTGCTTAAGACAATAATTTCGGGGCACACACTATATATGCACAGGTTAGTGAAAACATTACAAAATGAATTGAGACAAAAATGAGGTTGCTTGTGCAGTGTGCAGTCCATTAATTCGTAAGTATACAACTGGGATCAAATTCAGGTAGGCTGCTAAAATTAGAGAGGATCTCAGCCAGCTCAAGGCAACATGGGTGAAAATGATAAGGAATTAATGTATCACACCACACAACCTAATTATTTGTAAAATAAATACTCGAACAGTAGAAGTAATGCAAACAGTATAACATATAATATAATATGTCTTTACATGTAGATATACCGATTAGCTATTTACTGTATAAATACAGAAGGACGCATGACGAATCGATAAACCTATCTTAATTACTTTTACACCCATAATAGCGCTATACCCCTTTTTGATTGGTATGAATGCACTTATCTCATCTCCATTACTTTTTCAATCTCAAAAGACAAAACTGTTGCATTTGTATAATTTATGGATGCATACATAAATTGCTATAATTAACAAAGCTGTATGTACGACTAGCAATAAATTTTCAATGAATGGTTTGTTGTCGATTTCCTTTCAAAAATCTGAATTTATTTAGCCATTATATCGCCTATACAGTTTATATTGTAGTACACTTTCATAATTATCATCACATTACCTATCCCACATATCCGACATGAGCCAGAAAATCAGAAACATGTCAACAAGGTAAACTGTCAAGTGTGGGTGGTTCTTGAGATTTGTAAGCATTGAAGTGGTTTTATAGACGTTGTTGTCGTTGTATTTGTATCTATTGTAGAATTTGGGGTTCCTTTGCCATCAAGTGGCAATTCAATAGAAAGTACAGACGGCATTCGTTTAACGAGGTAAATCCTTTTTTTTTTGTAAGCAATAATGTAACATGATACTCCACATTTTGCATAGCATTTTTCCTCTATGAGAATAGCGCAGACTAATTTCGCATTGATAAGTTTTTGGTTTTATAATTGAATGACTCTACTATACCAGCTGCATGTTATAATGCGAGCTTTTGTCGCATGCAATCTTTACTCAGCATGTCAAACGTTACCTATACAAGTCAAGAAACATGAATAATACAGTTTACGTTACCTTGTCCCAGGCGTTAGAAGGTCAGCAGTGAAAAAAAAATTCAATGGTAGCCCAAAAATAATTGCCAATGTATGCTACATAAAATAAAATGTCCTGCTTGTTGTGTGCGATATCAATATCAATGTCAACTCCTGTCTGCCTACTGATTGCCTATAACAATAACGGCCAAAGCAAATAAGCGCATTTGGGAAATATTATGTTGCTCCATTCCATACATGTTGTCAGCCAAAGCATCGTCCGGTCGCACGTTTTCATCAGTTTCCTTCAGTAAGTGAAACTGTCAACACACGGTTTGGAGCTTTAGTGCATTTACGACATTTAGGTAGTTTGTGAATCCAAACTTTTTTCTCGGATCTCATCTCACAAACTATTTTTGTTGTTACTTTACCGTTCATATTTATTAATGCTTCTCAAAAACCTTGTCATTGTGACATTTACAATTTGATTTACACACGTGGTGCAGATAATCCAAGTTTGTAATGCCTTGTCAATTACCCTGATATTGGCTTTACATTGATGAAGAATGGAAAAGGCGTTTACATTTTGGAAAATGACATTTATTTACAGCTAAACACTGACGTTTCAGTGCCAGTAGAGTCACTCTATTGCTTGTTAGTTATCATCGTGTTATCATTCTGTCATTTCTTCATAAACGTCAAAGTCGTAGTCGTCGAAAAAAGAAAATTTATGAAAAGTTTGTCAGTTTTGTTCAGTTTATCAAAGTGTTGCTGGTGTGTCGCTGAGATGCAAAAGTTAGCATGTTTATAATTTTGTCCTTCTCAATAGGTTTTGAGTAGGGATATGGAATGCACAAAAAGGGATTTAAAATGGCTAGATACTTACGTGCAAGAGCATGCATTTTTTATCGCCACCCTACAACATTAAAAATCAGAAAGTACAAGTTCTAATGTTCATTACGTGAATACCTATATTACTATTCAATTATACGGCTATCTTTAATTTGTGATACAATACTACACAGTGTACCAACTTTTGTCCTCGTGAAATCTTGGCGTCATGTCAAGTTACAACTTTTATAGTATATCAAGTCAAGCTGCCTGTGTAACAACTTACATTATGATGACTGTGACGCTGCAGCCTATGAAATAGTGAAAAAGTTCACCTGTGACTACTATCATTTCAATACATCATGGTATGATTCTGAATACAAAATGCATTACAATAATCTTCCTTCATGTATAGCGTGTTAATAATAATCGTTGCCATTCCGCATGTGCTTTACTGTTATATACTCTCGCAAAAATGTTGTTCCTTTTGCTGTGTGTCCTTATCCAAGTTTACAATAATTGAATTTAAGACTGCGTCACATTTTCCACCAACTTCCTACCGTGCTGCTTGCCAACAAAATAATAGGAACGAAAATGAAGATCAGTGTTTATATAAAATGCATATAGGAAAGCCATAAAAATACACAGTTGATTTTTTTGTTGAGTGTCCGTGTTAAGGCTTACCTGCTATAGTAGCTAGTAGACAGAACTAGAGCCAGCAATTCACAAATGTGACGACTGACGTTAGTAACGCCTTCACAATATAGTATTATTGAGAATGATGCGAATAACATAAATATATTAAACAATGTTACATGGCGCTTAATGATTTTGGAGGTGGATGTATAGCGTTTAGCGTTATTCATTAAAAAGTATGTGATAGAATAATGTGAAGTGGTGTCTGTAACGCGCATCCATGACCGCTTATTGTGCCTCTATGGTTGTAGGTAGGTAGGCCAAGTTCATGCTGAACGGAAAACGAGCTCAATGCAAAAATGTAAGGCAATCTGTGTGGTGGTAGTGGTGTGGTGTTTACAATAAAATATATATTAAGGTTGAGCATTTAACCTGAACGTTAGTCTATATAGTGTGCACCCGGCTCCCACAACCACTGCAGAATACACATCGTAGTAGTAACATAATACTATAATGGAATTCGTAGGAATGTGAAATGTGCGTGGGTAGCCATCTAAAAAAGTACACAATATACAACAAGTCAGTCCAAAACCGCATGTTATCTCTCTATCATTATTATTAGTAACTGTCTCTATTTAAAAGATATTGTGCAGTGTGAACTGTAAAGTAGGGAAGGGGCTCATGAACATTATCAGAGGAAATGAAGGAATGTCTAATTGCTCTGTAGCTTTTTATGCCAACTTGAAAAAAAAACGTCTCTTTTGATATTGGTTAATAATATAATGAAATGATACAATCTGAGAATGTCATCGTGTAATTACACATCTTAGGTAATTAATTCCAGTCATGGGTCACATGTAAAAGACGTGAGTTAAATGTTAATATGACCATGTAATATGTTAGGGGAAAATAATAGCATTGGTAGAAACGCCTGAGATGTTAACGTGCGGTATGTATATAGGGACTTGGGACACGACAACGATGGTATGGTAAGGTTGTTTTCTTCGAAGGGTAACTTCGAAGTAAATACTGCACATGGTGAAAGTATATGAATGCAGGGAATGCAATATGATGTTATGTACGGTTAGGTAGATAAAATGTTTTGCCGCTTGGTGCTTCTTGAGTTGCAGCCCTTAGGTGATTGAGATGGAAAAAGTATGCAACTAAATTATTCACGGTTCTGTGAGAGCTTTAGAAAGGATGGTAGAGAGCACGTATAAACTCTAGTACACAAGACGCTAACAAAATGTCATTTGGAAATGCAGCAGTAAGCAGCACTGCATACATGTCAATGGAGACTGCTTAAAGGGCAAAAGAAGAAACTGGTGAAAGTAGAAGAAACAGACAACCATATCCCATTACTCTTGCATTAAATGTACTGGAACCGGATATAACCTTTTGCCATTTTTGTTGTGTATTTTTTTTGCATGGATGATGATGATGGTATGGGACCTGTTAACAGGAAAAGAATACAAAGCCATATGGCGACCTTTTCCAATTTTCTGTTTTGATCTCCATTCCCGTTGTTTTGTACTTTCAAAACTTTCCGTTTTCCGTTTTACTTTCCTTTCCATGTGCTGTTTCAATCGATTTTGGTTTTAAGTAAATTGTAAGGAAGACGGTACAAATTCATGTATTTTCTGATGAAATATTTTGTTTGTGTGAAAGAATTAAGCGGGAATTTTCATCATGAAAGTTGAGAATGTGTACTGGTGACGGAGAGGTTATAAAACTTTTTCTCATTTAGCTTTGAAACACAGGGGAAATTACTTGCAAAGAAAATTTAATGCCTCTACATTCTTGAAAGCCTTTAAAAGTACATAAATATTTTACGCAGTACTGTACCATATGAAACTTTTACAAATGTTCTTTTCACATAATGAATAAATCAGAGAGTGCATTTAGAAAAATGGTGGATGCCCAAGGTGGTTTCCAACTCTGATACATATTATGCATATACTTTGTAGTTGAAATAGTCAAAGTATTAGTCACATAATATAATGTGTTGCGAAAGCATTAATTTTCATGCTACTGTCTTTGTTTTATGATTTCATTGTTATTAGAATAAAAATTATTCTACCGGATCGTCTACTTGAGGTTTTTAGCTAAAAACCCGTCATACTTTTGCTAGGACGAGTACTTAAAGGTGAATAAGTAACATTCACATACCTAACTATGGAGAGTGCTTTGGGCGACATCCCCATGTTCTTAACTTTTACCAATAATTGAATTAACCATCCAAAATTCAGTTATAAACAATTGGTATCGGTTTCGTCATTTTGCTTAAAAAATTTCAAACGGGTCATGTGCGTCATTCCTTCCCTTTGTCGCTATTGTACTCTCTCTCTCTCTCGACGTTTTTTCGATGTTTCCCTGCAGAAAAATCGCAGACTTTAGGTGTAACACAAAACGATAAATAAATAAAAAGAAAACACTTCAACACAATTTTCATATTCCAAGATTTTTTATTCAAAACGTTGTTTTCCCTTGGAGCCTTTTCCATTCTTAGTGACTCTCAAGGACATTTTTGTCAACCGTTCTAAAAATGTATTTATTCTAATCTATTGTGTGCACAAAGATTTGTTCATTCAGTCGAACTCTCTGCTCTAAAATCAATAATGGAATAATGTAAAAATGAACATTTTTTATTGGAACGACTATGCGTATGACAACATAGATGAGATGAACAGAGATTCAATTTATCCATTTTTCCAAAGGAAAAAAATTGAGTTCATGAGCGCTCTCCCACTCTCTCTCTCTCTCTTTCTTTTTTGATGTGAGTTTACTGTTCATTCGTACCTTTCTACGACTCTTTACGCTCCAACAGATTAAACTGAAAAGGTACACTCAGTGTGGAAGGGATGACACACTTATTTGGTGTAGTTCTCTTTCTTATAAGTTGTCAAATAGTGAGTTTTATGTCTTTTATGTTTTACACACAAGAGTGAGTACTATAATACTTCATCGACTAAAGAAATACACATACCAAAACATACATTTTGTGTTACAGCTTGTCTGTGTCAAGGTCTGTCTGTCTGGAAACTAGATATATATAGGATTTTTCCAGACGAGTCGCTCTGTGAATAGCAATACTAAGAAAGATGTGTGCTGAGTGAGCTGAAAATCCGCAACGCTCATGACTGAAACTGAGTGCATGGCGTTTGGAATTGCTCATTTCAAATTGTACAAGGTATAGCATTGTTAGAGAGCAGTGAAAATTCTCATAACTTTTGTAAACTAAACTGCAGAAATCACATATGGGTAAATACAAATTCCACTTTTAATTCCCAATACGACCTAATTGTGTACTTCTAACTCAACATCCTCGATTCGATTTACTCTGTAACCATTATTAGACAAAACAAGTCCCTCTTACTCTCCCAATTTCTGAGAAAATTACATAAGTTGCCTTATTCATTGCTTATTACTACAGCCCCTTACGAAATTTGGCTCATAGGCTGATGGCTATAACCTTGACTGTTACGTACACAAGTACTTTTCCGCAGATACCGTATGAGGACGGATGAAAGACACTTTTTTGAGCACTGAAGCATAAGTCCCATATGCATCTATTACTTTTTTGCTATTGCAATATTGAATGTCTTGTTGTCTACGTCTCTTCCTCTCGCCAGCTTCCAATTAGGTACACTTCACGTGGCGCTGGTGGTGTCTGAGTTTGCAAAGAGGAGAGGAACGATTGTGGTGGTGGTACATCGAAGGGATCTTTTCTGACTCTAAAATATATTAAGAAAGATAAAAAGGTGGAAAGAATATAAATACACAGATACGTTACGTTATTACGTTTCATTATACCACCAGACCGTCGTCGGTAGATCATATCATTTTAAAAAGTTTCATGAATAAGACCAAAAATAACACATAAAAAAGTAATTACTGTATGGAACTTTCCTATATTATCTCTCTCTCTTCACCCAGCATATAACCTTCCATCATTATTTTTTGTGATGAAAGAAAGTGAACCCATTTTCATAAATGTTATTAGCAATATTTTAACTGCTTTGTTCCCTTTTTACGGAGCGATCTATTAAGGGGAACAAGGAAGGATTAGTTTGATGGGACTTACTAATAATAATAATAATGTATGTACATAAAAAGTAATGCTGATGTTCCATACCTTGGATTTTCAAGTACTAGTGTCTTTTGTTGGTGACCTTGTTTTTAACCACTAATTTACTTTTCATTTACTTCAAGTATCCACCGTGTGTGCCACATTATATTTGAATAAGATATAACATATTTTTATAATAAGGCATATGCACAAAACTTTGTAGTGAAATCGTAATTATTTTATATTTTCCCAACTGACAATAATAATCCTACAATGTGACAGCTTGCAGAGAAAGCTCTGCTTGGTAAGCGTAAAAGTAGAAAAGAGGTCAACACTTTTCATGTGTAAAGTGGCAAGTGGATGACTCAAGTAGGAGCTTTTACCTCTTTAGGAAAACAGCACAACTCATTTGAATAAATAGCCAAAAGCTTATTCCAACTTTCCCAAACAACTCGACGACCTAACATTTGTGCTGTTATACAGTGTAACAATGTTCCATCAATTGCATACTTATGTATGTCATATGTGTTTCCATTGAAAATCTTAACAATTTCTCCACGCTTCTGTCATTCCATCTTGTACAATTTTCTACCATCTAACCCTATGCAAACCGAATATTTCATTTTCGACAAACTAAATCAGCCCTGGGAATATTCTTCTAGTCTTGTTTAATCTGCTTGGCTGCCGTCTTTGGAAAATGTTTTCTTTGAAACTTGTCAAAGAAGACTTTATATTCCAGAGAAACACGCAATTATTTCACCGGTGAGCTATTTATTTAAATAAAGTGGTTTGTGGCGCAGTATGGAAAAGTGATGAACATGTAAAGTTGATTATCATCACATCATCATCAGTACGAACAGGAGAAGAAGAAGGAGGACAGGAACCGATAATAATGATGCTTTTGAACAACATTCCATAAAAGAGATGTAAAAAGTCTAAAATATTCCAGAGTGACAATAATAGAGATTACAAGATTGTGGGGCTTCTTTTGTGGTGAAAACATAGTTTGCATTTTATCGTCATTCATCATTATTATTAAACTAAAAGTTTTTATTACTTTGCCAAGATCAGACTAATATATTCACTTGATGTGGTCTGATTATGCGCTCATAAAATTGCCCTTGGAACTTTTACCATGTATGTATTCTGTTTTCTTTTGTGTAGATAGATAGAACAACCTAACTTTGTCTATTTTCATGATAACTTGTTTCTGACAGCGTTAGTAGTTGTAACACTATGGTGTTGTATGCTAGTGTAGTCACATTATACTCATAATAACTTTTATAAAAGATGAAAATCGTGTATGGATAAACCGGAAAGCTACTATTTGAATAATATTTTTCGCCTTATTAAACAAAGTTGCTGCTGGAAGCTGGAGAAAGAAAAGTACGCACCACCACAAATCCCAAGCTAGCAAATCCTTCTCAGTGAAATGCGAAAAAAATGAGTACGTGCAAAAGTTGAAAAGTAGATTTCTCGAGAAGCATGCTTTCCAGTTTGGTGCTCGTTTGCTTGCAATTCAAGAGAAGGCTTCTCCAGGGAATTTTTTGTAATTGGGTTATGTGATATGCATAATAGTATATTTTATATTATTTTTAAACTCATTTTTGCATATTTTGTATTATATTCCACAGCCCCTGAGCATTACAAAAGTCTACGCTCAAACGTATAAACTTTATATTATCTCTTGTTTATATCGCTATAATAGTAAAAATAATAATAGGCCTAACGCTTTGCTCCACTACGCTGAATGTACAATAATGTAGCACGGTCACACGGTCGACTAGAGGTCAATAGGATGATATGACTATTTTTTCCCCTGCTTCTGCATGTGTAAATGTAACTTTACACTGCTTGTGCGTGCTTAGGTGTAGTGACTGTTATGAAACTTACTGAATCAGCGTTCTGTAAGAGATACTGAGAACCTAGTAAATTAAATATTTATGGATAATGGAAAATTTGAACATTTTGCTCTGGATTTTGTAGCTCCTGTAAGGGATTTATATATATTTAAGTGTCAGAATACGTATACAGTACTCACACAGGTCGGTTAAGGCATATATTTTTGTAGAAAGTATATACTGGAATGACTTCACAAAGTCCACAAGGACATCATCATAGCGCCTTTTTCTGCTTATATTTTTTTTCTCCCTGGACAGCAGTGTATGTGAAAAAAAACTGTTGGCCTGATAATAATTTGCATAAAATATCTCAGTTTGTCTTTATAGATACATTAACTGCTTAGGAAAATAGGTAATGTTATATTATATGCATGTGTTATTATCATTTGACCATCAATTGTTATGTGAGTATTTTTATCTATTGTAATCCTTGTGAATATTGTATATTCACACATTTTAGTTTTTAGCGTGTAAAGCACAGACAGTCAAAATGTATAATAATAACAATGTAGCATTTTATAGTTCATTTCACCTTTACCCAAAAAGTAAAGTAAGTCAAGCTCACTCACGCTCACGACACCGACTAGCAACAGTAAAAAGGGATTTCACTTTGCACGCTTTCCTTATTTCTTCCATGTATGTCGTGGCTCTTGCGCACTCCTTGTTTTTCCATAACTTGTTCCCTCTGACCATGAAACTTTTTTGGCAATGTAGAGCGCGTTGCAGGAGGAAGGATACATGGAAAATGAGTAAAGGGAATATTTAGTAGTGCAATGGAAGTACATGCTTATATAGCTTATAAGTATATATAATAATGCAGCAGCACTGACTTATTTGCTTTTGAAACAAGAAACGTATACAATCTGAATCATATCGAGACTGTATGAGTGTATTTACTCTACTTCTCTAATCTTGATCCTTTTGAACTTTTCCTGTGAATTCGGTGCTTATTGTCTGGAACACACAAAAGAGCGGTTATTCACACAACTTATCGCATTCAATTATTATTAGAGGCAAAATGGATTTCGTATATGGTTATAATTAACCAAGCAAATTTAAACAATTATCCCCATAATTTCTTTTTACTTTTTACTATAATTTAGCTTTCAACGTTTACAATACATGATGACGACAAGAAGAGAGAGTACAAACAAAAATAATCGTAATCATTAAAATGGTCATAATTTGAGCAGTTTACAAAATTATCTTTACCAAAAGTATACGTATTTAAAATAGTATGGTGTGGATAATTTCTTTAATGATGATGGCAATAGTATACGTAGGTATATCTATTGTACGTACATATTTGCATACATATCATATAAAAAGCTTTTTAACGAGAGAGTTAGAAAAACCGTTTCATGAGCAATCCGCGTTTTTTAAATACACGGTACAAAGTTGATTTATTTAATCTCTATATAGCTTTTGACATCAAAGGCTGTAAAAATGACTTTGTTTTCTGGTAAGTAACAGTACGCACATTATTTGAGCGATTACATGAACCAGACACTTCTTCTGCAACAACATAATAAATACCAAGTACGAAAATGAACATGGAAGCAGAGGGTAACTGCACAATGCATTATTCACGTTTGTAGGTGCATGTGCGATTACAGATGAATGAGTGGTAATAACGATTAAATTAACTGACATGGGGCTCTCATATTTTATATCGTGTTATTCGTGTTGTGCTTTTTGTTGTTTTACGTCTGTAAAAAAATATGTACCTACACATATACTTGCATATTATGATGCGCATGTATGCGTGCAGCAGTGCAAACTATTATATTTTTCGTCGAGTCCGTATAAATCTTCAAGGGCATTCAGGTAAAGTCAACCAGCATAGCACAAGCAACCACCATCATCAACGTCATCGTTATGGATCAAGAATAGACTTTAATTCCATTCTCTCCATTACTCATGTTTTTCCAACAACTGTTTTGTTGTTGTGTAGTAGAGTTATGGATAAAATGGTATCGTCAGGATGACAGGCTCAATATGCATGCAACGAAGCTAGTTTGAGTATTTTATTTAACCGTAACTTGATCTTCGTGCGTCTGTTTCTGGGAGCAATTTTTAGATACTGATGTGGTGATTCAGCTATAATATCAAGCTTTAATATCATCACTCTTTTGGAACAAGTAAAATATAAATTGTTTGCTTAGTATTCATACTGATGCTATTGTGGAATGAAAAAAGCTTGTAAATGAATAAAGTTAAATGGCTAGTTTGTAAAAAAATGAGCGAGGTCAAGCAAGGTTAGATTCAGGAAGTGTATGCTTTAATAAATTACCGCAGCGCTGGTATGTTACCTCATGCCAAATATGAAAGCAGCGTGTTTTTTATTATTATATAGCTCTTTGACCGTTCATTGGGAGTCAAAAGAATAATCAGATATTATGGTAGAATGAATTTCTGAATAATTTAAAACTCTCAATAATAATAAAAATCCCTGTATATTCTTTACATTTTCTTCCATAAGAACACCACCCGACCACCCATAAATATATTATTTTCTCCAGTTTCTTTGTTTGTTTGCTTTGTTAGACGAAAACAAAGTGTGAAGTGTGATGCATTGCAGATGGAGGATCAAGTGTAAAATATAAAAACAATAAAATTTACCACGAATAAAATGTTGAAATCAAAAATCGCTGAAAGCAATAAACCAGACACATCCAGCAGATAGTATTTATTTTATGTGTGGGTTGTCAGTAAGGCGGAGAAATCAATACCAATAAGTTATGCAGCACTTCCAGTAATTTCATTTTTTTACGTAAATAAGTCGTCAATAAACCAAGCTTCAAGTCTTTCGTTCGCAGAAGTTTGGCATGTAATTCTGATTTTTCAGTTATTGACGAAATCATAAAAAAACACGTTATTTTTCATTTTATTGCTACTAAAATGTATCCGAACTGCTCATTATAATGATAATAAAATATTAATAAGAAAGAACTCTCAGCCACTCGAGTCTTGAACACTTGTCTGCAATAATAATCATGAAAAGCTTCTTTTTGTCCCCATATTCTTTACTGCACATAATTTATGAAATCATCCATTTATTCTCACTTATCTCACGTTTACAAGTGTAGATCATCAAATTGACCGATGGGAATTGTAGTAAATTTCACACATGTAGACGTAGCTTTCTCATATATCTTTTGAGCTATTATGATTGTTTGGAGTGTGTTTAGTTGCAAACAAAACAGACATCATTTTCAATTTGATTATGGTTTTTTTTTACCTTACCCATTCCACATAGACAATTCACAGGGAAATAAACTGTTTGCTACCACCACCCTCTTTCAGAGCTGTTCTCTGACGTCCGTGAGGTTTTTGCAGACAAAAAAAACATAAACCCAAATGCTAACTTTATTCAAAATTAAGTACTGCTGCGCAAACAAAATTGCAAAAACTTTAGACAAAATCTGTATACACATGCACTGAAACAAGTGAAAAATGAGTTTGCATTAAATTGCCCTAAAATAACTTGCCATAAAAATTATAAAGAAAATCAGTTTGCTTTGCTTCCAATACTATCATAAACTTCAACATGAACAATTTTTGCTCGATGCTGCTGTTGAGTTTTCACCTTGGAATTAGGATAATTTTATTTAGGTTAGCCGGTTTTTTTACCCTTTCATACACTGTCAATGTCATCCATAGTAAAAAGAGGAGCTCGAAATATTGCTACCTTGAACATTGTCTAAAGGTCAACTATATAACGTTTGCCATTAACTTTGTTTGTGCCGTGATACAAAATGGTGTTTTTTTGCAATCATGAGGAAAACGCAACTGAAAAACTCCTTGAGGAAAGCCTATATGTGTGTACCATAATTTACAGTTAGGTGTACAGCTAAATAAAGTTTTTATCAAGTCTGCCTGTCGTCTGTGCTCGGCACTTGACGGCTAGGTTAATGCTTAATAGTTCGACATGTTAGCCTAAAACTACGTAAATGTATGCACTCAATCTCTAAAATTGTCAGTATTCATTACGTCATACAATTGAATAGATCATTGAAGTTGAAAAAATTGACCCGATTATTTATGACTCATGCATTTGAATAAATAAAAGTGTTGCGCAAGTAAAAGTAGTGCCGGCATACACACATTATAGATAAGGTTTCCTTTCCAAACCTATTTTTCGGGGTGCGAGAAACTTGTTGACAAAATATTCCGTTGCTAAAAAATGGGAGAGAACAAAGAATTTCTGTGTGTTGCTATATATTTATCTTTCTAAATAATTATTATCGTCATCATCGCGAATAAAAATTAATATTTATACGTACGTACGTAGTGTATTTTTTGCAATCAGTTGATGTGTGCATATAGTGAAAAATGTTCCGAAAAATAATCCCAACATTCTTGCGCTACATATAACTTGATTTATAATATAATCCACTTACTCAACAACAGTACTATACAAAATTTAATGATATGGCTTGAACTTGGAAAACCCAGGTCCAGTCAACACATAATAAAAAGTTGTTAAACATACATGTTCCCATTTCATTGCATCGCTCTTGAAGAAATTATCCGTTGATTTCTTATCAAATATTTTCTTGTCTGCCTCTGTTTTTAGAGCTTCATTTTCCTTCAGAATAAAAGATAACAAGACTCTTACTGCATTACACTGATAGGGCATGAAATGAACTTGTATTGCGATAACTGCGTACAAGCACATGTGGAAATGTGGATATTTGTCTCTTCTTTAATAAAACTAGTATAAAAGTCGTGTCCATATCCATATAGCTTCCACTTTAAAAAGAGGATATAGTATATATTTGCATCAATCCATAAAGAATCTCAGAGCTGCTACTACCACCTATATTAGTGGTACGTAAGAGAGCTAGTAGACCGACCAATTTTGATTTCTATCAAGATTACATTTTTTAATGCTATGGCACGACTTGATTCAATACACTATCATGTGAGGAGGATGATGAAGCCTGAGTTTGTGGCAACTTTTTCCATGATACGGCACGGACGGAGAAACATGAAAGAGAAATACCACGAACAACAACTCTATCCGACCGAAAAGCAAGTAAGCCAACCGAAGAAAGTCAGGGTCTTGTGTTCTGTTTCAAGTACGTACGTACATACATTTATGTACTATACTGTGCATAAAGCACACGATAATAATAATGATAGTGTGTACGTTGTAGATATATGTTCATATTTATTTGTTAGGAAACGGTGCAAGTGTGAGTAGCAACGTGATGTGGTTGATTGTGTGCATATGCGCCTATTAAAAGATCCTTACACAGATAAATTGATATAAAGGAAGGTTTTCCTTGTGATGATGATGATCTTTATAAAAAATGCTACGACCATGTAGATTGTGAAATGCATATTTTACATTGGCATTTGTCCAGTGAGAGCCAGTCAGCCACACCAGAGCAAAGAGCATGTTTTGAATGGTAGTGGTAGTGTGGAGAGTAGAGCACTAGAAAATTGAATGGATGAGTGTGACAATGATGATAGGAAGTAGTATTAATAGTAAAATGACAAGGAAAGAGGGAAAGTAAGACCGTCTTGAGACGAGATCTAGAATGGAAGGTCTCAAATTTTGAAAAGGTTTGTGGTGGTGATCTAAATACATACTTACACAGCCTCACTCTAATTTCTGTCTTTGTTTGGTTGCTTTCTCTTATAGACTGGATTGGCGTTCCTTCTCAGTTTCTTTGGCGGAGAGCAGCGGTGGTGACAACAACCAATGCGTTAGTAAAAACCACTGACTCACCCATACTCAACTACCATATCCAACCATCCCACTAAGCCAACAGAGCTGGTGGTGAAGATATCAAATTGTGAAAAATGGATGACGACAATCCACCTCCTAGTCGGCCATACAGGATCCGACGACCATCCGCTTCGCTAATCTCTAGTACAACTTCACCAATGTTCTCAGCACCACCTACTCCAGCGCTCCAACCACCGCCAAGTCCTATGGCCCATCACAGCCGTCATAGGCCTAGTAATAGTAATAATCATAATAATGGAGCAATATCTCAAAATAATAATAGTAATAACAATAACTTTGGATCCGGTGACATTGATGACGACGTTCAGCCATCATCGTCCTCCTCTCCATTTCCTCCGCCTTCACCCCGACCAAGGGCCGGAGGAACGTCCCATCAGCAGCAAGTTGTTGCTGGATCCAGTTCCAGTTTTAGTCGCAATTCAGGTCCTCAGTCACCACTGAGCAGTCCTGATTCCACCTTTTGGGGTGGAGCGGCACCTTCCCCCTCCCCTGTAACTCATAGTAGTTATAGGGGTGGTCCATCCACCCCTGGGGGAATGTGTGTTGTTTCTTCGTCAACAATTGATGATGTACCACCCTCGCCGTTTTCTCCGGCCGAGGACATTAGTAATCATAGTGCAAGTGGTAGCAATAGTGCTAACGGCAGTAATAACTCTAGTAACGGCAATGTCAGTTTGAATAGTGTTAGCAACCTGCTAAATAGTTCCATTCTGGGAGGACCCATAGCAGGTCCCAGTGGTGGCAGCAGTGCGAGCAATTCCGGTGGCATTATTGCAAGAGACAATGGGAGCTTACTGGTACATCATCGTATAAGTCAGTTAATTGTCGGGAGTGGAAGTAATAGCAGTAGTAGTGGTGGCAGCTTGAATAACAGTGGCAGTAACAGCAATCAACAGCAACACTCTGCTCTTATAAGCCAACTCAATCAAGAGGTGAATCGGCAAAGTCATCACAATAGCACAAATGACAGTAGTAACCACCACCACCACCATCATCATCAATCGGCTTCCGCTACTGCATCCTCATCACAAGGTGCTGCATCACCAACATTTAACATGTCACCACTCCGAAACAAGATAAAAAAGGCATCAAGCTTTGAAAGGTTTTCCCAAGCACAAGCTGCGTCCGGTGGAAGCAACAGAGCAACAAGTGGCAGTGGTGTAGGTGGAATTTCAACTGCCGCTATAGTTTCCAATGAAGGTTCCAGTAGTCTATCAGTTACAATATCTAGTAGGAGTAGTGGAGGAGAGATTATCCGAGCAACCGATCTCATTACCACTGGCTACACCCTCCAATCCTCAAACCTCATCCACAATTGTTTCCAGACTTACAAATAACTGGGAACCTGTTGTGACCGCAACACCAGCACCAGTCATGAATTCATCCTCCGCGTCGTCTGCTTCCACATCCACCTCTACTACCTCAACGTCCTCCTTCAGATTAAGTCAAAATGTTCATTTTGGTAGCGATAAACCCCATATTAAAATCCCCAGCAAAAAACTTGCTGCCAAAATTGCTAGTGTATTTGAACAGGAGCAGTTAAATGAAGCTGCCGCTGCTGCTGCAGTATCTGTTGCCAATATTATTGCCCCATCGACTTTAGGACAAATTCATCATCATCAGCAGCAGCATGAAACTCAGCAGTCATCATCAGTATCAGTTGCCCAGTCTTATCTTCATAACTCAACGTCATCTTCTCAGGGCCAAAGTAGTGCTATAGCTAATAATAACAATGCCAATTCAACTTTAAGCCAAATACTGAACGAAGGACCTGCACATCATCTTACCAGTATGGGTGGTTTGATGAGTGCCGCAGAGGAACAAATCATGAGTCATCATCACCACCACCACCACTCCTCCTCCCATCAAGGGGGAGTTGTGCACACCGGCGTCTCTACAAGTAGTCACGAAAATCTTATCAGAGAGTTGAGTGAAAGTCCATTAAATCTCACCGAAAACAGTAGTAATAATAGTAATAATAATCACACTAGTAGTAATATAAATTCAAGTCCCCATCATCAACAGCACCAAATTTCTCATGCCCACCATACCCAATCACAACAACCTATTCTACCACAAAGAAACCCTGTAATTTCTTCATCTTCTCGAGCTTCTCTAAGCACCTCGTCCTCTTCCACATCCTCCTCATATATAAACTCAATCAATACGACACCTTCTTCTGGCAGCAGCAATAGTAGTAGTAGTAG
>JAHZMZ010002790.1:0-17521 GCA_027743805.1 Lepidocyrtoides sp. E14 | reverse complement strand
ATTTTATCTGCTTGACCAGTATCTTACGGCTACGGCGCAGAGAAGTTTGAAAATTGTGCTAAAGGTAAGATAATTAGTCCAGTGATTACTGGCCGCTATTGTGTGTGATTTTTCCTGATTTGGCTCATTTTTTTTGTCCCCGTGTCATTTGTAGGTCATTGAAAACTCAAAACCAGGAACTCCAAACCCAATCATTCCCACTTTAGATGAACTCATGAGATTAGCATACAACTGCATTTATGCTTGTGCCAGCGTTGAAGAAACGGACAACATTCTTGCAATTTTGAATTGTCTTCCGGAAAGAAATCGTGGCAATTTGAATGACAGTTTGAAGGAGCAGCATGATGCTATAGATGAGTTGGAGTTGCATTATCAAGGAGCAAAAATATTGAAAAAGTATGATGTGCCTATGACGCTACAGAAAATTAAGGATGTCACTTTGGATCACGACTCGGAGGAAACGTGTATGGAGATTTTTAAAAAGCTTAGCTTGTCTGGAAGATTAAGGTGACCAATTTGTTCGAATGATGGGAAAAAACTGAATATATTTTGTTGCTATTTTTTTGAAATATATTTTTATTAAAGTTTTTTTTTAATGGTTTGATACTTTTTATCATTAAAAAAAATAGGAAGCCACCTATGAAATTAGCTGAATGGAAGACCATGCTGTATGACATGTTGGAGCTTCAAAAGAAAGTCTTTTCTGATTTTCCACTGGAACATTGTTTCGAGGTAAAGAAAAATATTTTAATGTGAGCAGTAGTAGTGGGAAGTAATTATTGGTAGTTAAATAGTTAAAGTTAGCAATTTAGTCATCCTGCTGGACAGTAGCAGTCCAGCCTATGGAGTATGGAGCAATGTGAGACCTATGCATGGAGTGTGGTGGAATCGGTATGCCGCATGCCGTTTACTCTCAGCTGATTGTCCAACCACAACAAAACTGCAGCCGTTATCTTGATTTCCATTGATAGTGAAGCCGGCTGCTGAAATATTAAATTGAAAGGATCATCATCGTGAAGATCGTTGGCTTATCATTTCCAGTTAAATATTTCATTGTTCGTTCCGTTCGTACCGGTCCGGTCTGCGTATTTAATTATAGGGAAGTAAACTACCACCAATCATTTTACTGGCGTTGCAATGAGTTCTATGACATTTGGCCAGAAAACTTTTACTCCATCTCCTCCAGAAAGAGGTAGCTTTCCTCTGGATCGCGAGAATATCTGTCGGAAATTCATGATTTCGTACATGGTGTGTTTGAAAAACAACAGTCACGTTAACGAAAAGTGTCGGATGGAATCTCTTCGTTACTTCAAGTGCCGCATGGATAATGACTTGATGGACAAGCAGGAATTCAAAAAGTTGGGATATACTGACGCGGAAGTAGCCAAGTATGGAAATCTTGAACAATCACAATAATGAGACTTGTGTCCTTTTTTTTATACATCGTTAGTAGTGTGGTCGTTAGATAAGCTCAAACTGAAGGTTATTCAATAGTGCTGTATTGTTGTGGTTATTATTATCGTCATTATAGAAACTTTTACATTGATAACAATGGTAGTGTGATAAGTGGCAGTGATAAACTTCTAGAAAAAGCAAAAGTTTGTAAAAATAAAATTAATTTTTAATGTTAAAATGGCTTCATATTCGAATTGCATGGCCTCTTATGGAGAGCCCTGCTGCTGTAGTCCAAAAAAACCTAGAAAGAACCTAAAAATCCTAGTCGGTGTAACCGCAAGTGTTGCCACAATCAAGCTTGCCGAACTGGTCAATTTACTGCTTTCAATACCATCCATTTCAGAAGTTTTTGTCGTTGCAACCGAAAAATCGGAAAAGTTTTTTAATTCAAATGAAGTTACCAGTATTGGAGGGAAACATGGAAAACCAGACGTCAAAATATGGAAACGTTTGGAAATTACATGAATGGAATGTGCAGTTGTAGTAGTGGACAAGCAGCAGGAGGATTTGGGAACTCGGATAGTGACTTTGATACAATGTCTTTCCTTTCTTCCGAGTTTGGCACCGGGAACAATTCTATTGTTTCGTAATTTGTTTAAAATAAATTAGTAACTAAATTTTAGGTTTAGAATTTAGTAGTGATTGTTTTAAAATAGTGTTTATTGGATATTTTGACAGAGGCTGTTATACCGGTTATTATACCTCTGGCAATTCTAGCAAAAGAAATTCTAGTTTTGAGCAACAACTTTCCAGTTTTGAGTATAAAAAAGGTTCTGGTGAAAAAAGACACTTTAATCCACCGAGTTTCGATAGGACTTCAGAGTTTGCTAGTTACACGAATTCAGATGATACCCGCCGCTTTTCAGAAGATAACCGCCGTTTAGATGATGATACTCGCCGCAATTCAAAAGATAATCGCCGCTATTCAGACAAAGTCGATAAGACATCAGAGCTTGCCAGTTACACAAATGCAGATGATGATAACCGCCGTCATTTAGATGATACTCACCGCAATTCAAAAGATAACCGCCGCCGCTATTCAGATGAAGTCGATAGAACATCAGAGTTTGCCAGTTACACAAATTCAGACGAGGATAATCACCGTCATTTAGATGATACACGTCGCAGTTCAAAAGATAATCGCCGTAATTTGGAAAAAGTTGATGAAAACCAATCCACATTTGCCAGCAAAGGAGACAGCATTGAGAATAAAACGCACAGAAATTCGGATAGTTTTAAAAGCGGCAAAACCGCCAACACCACCAACACTAGCAAAGGTACAGCATCCAGCGGACCTGTGTCGTCAGACAGTAGAAGAAACTCAAAACTTGGTAGAACTGAATCATACGTGATTACTACCACGACAAATAATACAACTACCAGTGGAGCCCCATTTCGCACAAGTAGTCTGAACTATTCCTCGGATAGCAGACAACAGAAGGAGGGTGATGATGATGAAAGTAGCGAAAGGACGGCTTCTCGGAATCCAAAAAAGGGGAATGACAATGAATCAATAATTTACCAAATGACAGATTCCATGATTAAAGATCCCCACAATAATGACATGGAGAGTAAGGATGTTAACATGTCCGAATTCGCCAGGAATATTAAAGATGACCGTACTAGTACAAGGCGAGACTCTGCAATTAATGGCGGAAGAGGGTTACCACCACCACCACCACCAGGCATAAAAAAGATAAACGGAACAGGAGCAGAAAGCAGTGGCAGTGAATATGGTGCAATTAGTAGCATCAATACTGAAGATATAACCCATTCGCCACTCCAAGGTACCAGCATGGAAATGTCATCAGGTCCAGTGAGTAGCATGAATACTGAAGACATAACCCATTCGCCACTCCAAACTACTAACAAGGAAAAGTCATCAGGTAGTAGTAGTAGTAGTAGTGGTGGTAGTAAGAAGTCAAAGCCAAGTTCAAAAATCCCTAGTCCTAGTCCCGGTCCAAGTAAAAGAGTTTAGCGTAGCCAAATCCACAGTTAAATTAATTAATGAATGAATAATAAACTTGTTAATTGTTCAATGTCGCCTCTTGTCCTACTTAAAATTTTATTTTATATTTTCATCCTGTCTCTTACTTTCGTAATTTTCAAGTTGATAGATTTGTTCATCTGTTTTTGTATTTTTTTTTTTCTGTGTGTAGATATATGTTGCCGACCTGTTAAAAAGCGGTGTTGTTGAAGTTATCAATCTGGCCAGAGACTTTTTTGACAAAGCTATTACTACAGATCCACCCACTTCTTCCAATGACTCCCAGAATAGTTTAAGTAAACTTATGCGAAGGGTTAGCTCCGCGTATTCAACATCTTTCGCTCTCTATTTGTATCAAATACCGTACGACAAAAGTCTGCAAATGGTGCTGGATGCTGCTCAAAACTATTTTGATTCTGCGTCAAGTTACTCCGATCCGGATATTGAGGTGGCCAAGGTGTGTCTGAATTTAATGCAGGATCTTAAAGAGCCACAGATTGCACAAATGTTTGATTTAATTGATGCTGTCAAGTTACTCAATAAAGACTTTAGATTAGAAATTCTTCCCCTTACAGGTGGGTTTTAGAAATAATTACTGAATTAACTTACTTCAGTACACGGTTCAAATGAAAAAAATGTGTCTGATTTTTATTTCATATTTTCAGTACGTCTTTCCAGTGACCGTATTGGTTTGGTGAAGACAGCAATGGATAACGTGAATTATGGCTATAAAAAAATTCAGCAGTTGCTTAAACTTGTTTTGTTTCTCCATCCGGAGAAAATAAATTTTGAAGAAGCGGAAAGTTTAATTCTAGATATGGCAGGATCTTCAGCGTTACACAGTGGAGACTTAAAGTTTTGTTCGCAAATATGTACGAGCATTGTCGCGAAAGGATATCAAACAGGATGGAAAATGTTTGTGCAGCTTGCCAAGGACCAAAGTGAACCACCTGTTTTGGACCATGATGCGAAACTCTCGTCGATTAATTATGCGCTAAACATGTGTCCAAACGATGAAATTTTTAATGTTCTTAATACCAGGTAAGCACACTTTTTTTAAAAAAAAATTCTACTTTTTTTCAAACATTTTCATCAGAATTTTGCCTGATTGAATTATCTGCTTGTTTCAGGTGCCTAATAGAAATGAGAAGTTTGCAAAATAGGGCAGCAGACCTTTCACCGAAAGAGAATACAGATAACGTTGCAGCAAACTTTATTGAGGTTATTTACTTACGCATACTTGAATTTTACTATCGGTCGCTTTAATTTTTTTTTTATTCTAAAGTTAATCAATTTTTATCAAAATGGAATTCAGGAAGCTCCAGAGGCACATGAAAGCCAAGAGAATTCTGAGGTTTCATCAACGTTGATATCACTTAATCCAATGAAACTGCACCAGTTTGTCAGTGCCACATCCAAGTAAGCTGATTTGTGATAAAAACTAAATTGCAATAATTTTGGTACTGAAATTATCAAATCTAACTTTTATTTAGACTAATCAACTTAAACCCAGTGAAAGGAGTGGTAGCAAACGTCGTAAAAACGGGAGGGGATGTTCTCTACCAAGGCGCGAAAACACTTTTGAAAACATCAAATAGACAAGAACAACGAGAGGAGTCTGGCTGGGAAGATGATGACATTGACTTGGACGATTTTCTATCATCAGAGGATGCCGATATTGAATCAACCGAGACAACTAAAAATATTACACTTTCAAAGGAATCTTATCCATTGGTGTACTTCACTGATAAGGAATTTGGCTCTCCATTTTTTCACGTGAGCAGCCTCTTTTCCCAATACGACTCATTTTCTGATTCTTCAGCCTCGATTTACATACGGTCAAATCCGTCTTTGGAGCTGTGCCTGATTTTGGACAAAATGTGGCATTTGGAAAGAATTGTGTTGGGTGTGGAGGAAAGTGGAGAAAGAAATGCTGCAGGTAAAGTAAATTTTAATTTTAAATATTATTTATTTTACTTATCGTTCATATAATCATTTTTAATTTTACTTTATTGAATTACAGTGGTGAAACAATTGGTGTTAGAAATTTTACCCGAAGATATTCCATTCGGACTAGCGATACTACTTTCAGTTAAAGAAACGGATACATTAGAAGCAATTTTTGCTGATTTTCCGGCAACACCGCTGGCATTATCTATTGTTCTGTACAGCTTATCTGTGATGCTGCAAAGATGTATACGTGATATGGAAAGTATTTCTCTGGAGAATCCTAACCGCGTAACACACTATTCGCATCTAGCACCATATTTTTTTTTAATTATACGAGTTTAACTGACCTGAATTTCTCCTTGGTTTAGTTAATTTCAGAGACAGAGGTGCTCATCGAAAATGGTGGGATCAAATCGGAAGAAGCGGAACTTTCTCAAAACATTAAAGATTTAGTGCGGTTGTACACAGAATATAAAATTAAACTTACAGAAGCGTTTAGCTAATCCAAAAAAAATATTTAAATGATAAATAAAACACAGTTAAGGACTCAAATTAATCATGGTTGGTTTTATTTCTCTTTGAAATTCTGAATCATCATCATCACTCAAGCATGCAAAACGCAAGCAACAAACAAAACTGTTTATATCTGCTTAACTCTGTAGAAAGTTACATGGTTTTCTAACTGAATATTATTTCTGTAATTAGAGTTTATTGAAAAGTTAGCACAAGTTAGTATACAAACGTTGGTATTTAATGATTCCATTTCCTTCAGTAAACTTTCAGTTGATTAAACTCATCAAAACCGGCAGAGTGACCAGCATTACGGACAATAAACGTTTTCCCATCACAATGCATTCTTCGCTCGCCTATTTAAGTCAAAAGAGAAATAGAGGGTGATGGTGAAGGCCCTATAATAAGCTTTCAGATAAGTGAAATATTATAGCTGTAAATACTAGGCAGTTTTTTCGTACCCCGTTTTACAAACAAATGCGGTGCCCCAGCATTATTCGGCGTTGGAACTCCAATACTAGCAGTTGCATGAACAAATGGAGTGGTCAGACTAGCAGTCCCGTTTGTTGGAGACGTCCTTAACTGATATTTACTAGTGCCACGACCAACCCTACAAGAGAAAGATAGATTGGGAGTGGCAATTCGCAATAATTTATATGTTTGATGGAGATAAATGAATTAACATTTTACTCCGTACCTAACAAGCCCATCTACCGTCTGAGAAATTCGGATACCATTAATTATCCAATTTTCTACACCTTCCTCGGTAAGCCAGTACTGAGTGCCTCTAAGAATTTGAATACATTCATCAACCGCATTTGGACCAAAGAAAGAATCAGATAGGAAAACAGGTAGTGAGAAGTCGCCACTCATGTCGCTAAATGTATCAGTTTGTAGTACGGGTTCCAGCTTGATCTACCAAGTAGACAAGGGCACACTTTTCACTGGTAAAGCTGACACCTTTGTACCACATCTTGGCAAATCTGTAAAACAAGTCAAACGTTAATGTCAATTAGAAAAGGAAGGGCACTTAAAGAGGTTTGACTTTTTTCTACATGAACGTTACTTTGTATTGCCTATTGGATCCGGAGTAGTAATTTCAACCCGACTTCCGTACTGGTACACTGAGCCACTTGGATGAATAAGGGCAGCTGAAGCTCCATTTGATCCCAACGACAAAATTATGTTGCTCTACACACAGAAGAAATATAGCAGTTAGATAATTACTCCAGTAGTATTGGAGCGCACGATAAATAATTAGAAAATCGAAATTATTTTCCCATTCACCACCAACCTGGTAATTCAAAAGACGTATTGCCTTATCCACTGTGAGATCAACGCGTACGTTGTTGTGCAAATGAATACTAATTATTCCATGGCTAGTTACCACTGCCCCTATTTCCTCTATGCACTCCCCACGCCACGCCATTTTGCCTCTTTAATAGTAGCGTTGATGACTTTAATTTGAAGTAGATGCAGCTCTCCAATTCTGACGTGTGGTACGGTACAGGCGATGATGTTAGATTTGATAACGGTAATTACATTTAACGACTGGAGGGGGTGGTCGACCATTAAATAGTGCTGATTTAACTTTAGTAAAATAAACCAAATTGAAAAACTAACTAACTATGATAATTAACGAATGAAATAAGTTAATTGTAAGTTATCTAGATTTTTGGTAACTCGAAATAATGACTTTAAATAAACTTTGAAAAGTAAGTAACAAAGCGCAACATTAACTAGGGATTTTACTTAGGGGAAAAAATTCAAAGAGGATGAGAAAAAGCAAAAACCGTTCGAAAGAAGGAAACAAAGAGATGCACGCTTCATCACGCGAGAGGGTGAGGTCGAGCTGAAAGTGAAAAAGGTTGCCCTGAAAATAAAAAAAATGGTGACAAAAAGTACATGAAAAACAATGGTTTTTAAAATTTAAATTTTGGCGGATTTGCATTTTTTCAAAAAAAGAAAAGAAATCGAGTCAATACGGGACGGCGGGACGACGACAAGAAAATGTAACAACCTCAACTTGCCGTCTGACCTGACACGGAAGAGATTTTCATTGGGCGCTTCTACTAGTTTTTTTTCTAAGTTGTAGTTCCAATTTCCAAAGTTAACTTTCAAAAATCCTGACCAGTTCCACAACCGGAAGCTATTCGGTTCAGTGCCACCACTGCCCCCACTCAGTTGTCTGTTCAATAAATCCCGTCGCCTACCCACTACTACTAGCGAGACCACTGAGAGTTAGGCTCAGTACTATGGCTTCACATTTGTCAAAAGGGTTGGTTTCTTTCCTTTTCCTTCTTCTCCTTCTCCTCCCCCCACTAAATCTTGTATCCTGTAGGGAGCTCCGCCAAATAGCGAAATACTGTAGCAGCAGCACTCCCAGACCTAGCCCTGACAATGAAGGAGTTCTCTGGAACGAGGAAGTACTTACAGGCAAGCAATGCTTTTCAATAGATGTGCGATCTCATAAGGGGCTGAATACGGCTCATATTACAGTTTACAGACATGATAAAGCCGACTTTTGTAGCCAGTTAATTGTAAAAGGAGTAGAAATTTTGGTGGTTGCTTCCTATGAGCAAACTGTGGAACGCGTACAGCCATTTGGAAACTTCCGACGGGAGACAACTGCCAGCAGTTTGAATATGATATGTGGTCATGACGGAACGGATCTTGAAGTGTAAGTGAAGTGCGTGTGTGTGTGTTCCCGGCTGGATGTGTGTAAATATTCATTAATTTTCCTTAATTAATTTTTATTATTATAGCCCAGTCGAAAAGATCCATGTAGATTATACCCTGACTCCTCCTCCTCCTCCCACTACTGCTGCTGATTGTGTAGATCCCACCGGTGGCTTTATTCCGGTCGGTACTGAAAATTAATATTTTTTTTATAGGTAATCTGAAATTATTAAAACAATTAATTAATCATGCTAACTAAGGTTGTTTCTTTTTCGCTCTTTTTAGGGTTCCGATCCATCAAACAGCATTAGACTATCTAGAAGTCAGGGAAGTTTAGGCGAAGGTGGGACTACCGATGATAAAGTGGTAGCTTGTACAATTTGGTCGTACACAGGAAAAAATAACAAATATCCCTCAAATGTGGACAGAAATAGGCCAATTTATATGGAGTTCACGTAAAAAAATAATTATTTCTCTGTCTGCAGTCTATAGTTTAATTAAATTGATTAATATTAGAATAGTAATGAGTGTTTCTAATCTGTTTTAAAACTTCAGAGCTGAATTGGATTTAGCTGGTGCCAATAACGAGGCAATATTTCGTTCCGTGTCGAAAACATCTTGGACAAGGGAGACGGTTATCAAAGCCCTGCCAAAATTGACTTGCAAGGTTTCCACACTCCCCCCGCCTCAAGAAAAACCATGCGACCCCCATGCCAACTGTGCATCAACGTTAAAGTTTTTAGTGGAGCCGAAAAACGAGGTCCTTTCTAGTGACTACATATCCGTCACTGATTTATGCAAATGTCATAACACTGCCAACATAATAGAAACGCAGTTTACCCTTCGCAAATACAAGTATGGCGGCTTCCATTACGGACTTCCGACTTCTGGTACGCCAAATGAGTTTATTCCCTCCGAACCTGTGAAGGATAACATTTTCAAAACATGTCTTCAGTTCTACTTTGACACGTCTACGTCCTGTGCCGTGTTTACGGTGAGTCCACCCTGTGACGCTGTCCCGATTGTGCTGAAGTTAGAATTGATTGAGTTTTACATTTTTGCATTGGCAACGACTGAGGACAAGCACACAGTGAGAGGTTTACCATTTGGCGAGTGGGAAGGGATACATCAAAGTATGGGTAATTGCGGACGTTTGGTAAATGTTGAAGTTGGAAAAGAAAAAGGGCAACTGTGGTCCCAATTGTATGATAACCAAATGTGTAGCCCATTTCCTCCTCTGGCTGATATAGGCCTTACTAAGGAACAATTAGGAGTGCCAGTAAGTAAAAAAAAATACAATAATTTTATTTAAGGTATCAATAATAGTAATTATTAATCTCGTTCCAAATAAGAATAATTATTAATTCAGAAAAAAAATGATTGTCTAGTCTCAAAATCCTAGCGTGTGGAGGGTAAAACTAGGAATTCCCATGGCTTTACATCCTGGTGGCACACCAGGTCCCCCTATAAATCGGGCTTATGCTATTCGTCTCGCTACAAAAGACTTTAAAACTGTTAAAACGAAGTACAGGCCGAAATATTTAAGTTTCTCGTAAGTAACCTTTACAACATTTAAACACAAATTAATTTCTAAAAATATTAACGGTCATTTATTTTGTCTCTCTTTTAGAGTGGAAGCACACATTAAAATGCTGACCAAGTATGACACCGAAATGAAAACGCAAATCGTAGCACTGAAAACGCCAATTGTCCACACGAAATATGAAACAGTACTTAATGTTGTAGAGTTAAGGGTAACGCCAAAATTATCCACCACTCATAACTCACAGTACTTGCAACTGATGCCAAACTGGAACAACTATATTCATCGATGGAATCCGGGTAATTGTGACAAACTCCTGTTCCCTGCTCTAACATCTCAACCCTTACCTCCAGGTTGGTTTGACAGTAAGGTGGAAAATACTTGTGTGTGTTATTCCGCTTTACGACGAACAGGACGAGAGCCTCCCAATACTCCAGCAACACCTACAAGTTTGAAACAGTTTTTAATCGATATTGCCCCACACATCAAACCAGGTGATTTACCAATCACCGAAAAATGTTTTATTTTTAACTTCAAACAAGACGGGAGCTCAACTTCAAACCCTGCTTTGGACGGCTGCGATGGGAAACCTCCACAAAAGTCTGTGCTGGTCCATTTTGGTAATAAATGCAAACTAATAAACGATGATACAAAAGATATCCATTGAAATTAATCTGTTTTTTTACTCTCTGTTCCATTTCTAGGTCTGACCTGCACAGGGGAAAAGGGATTGGAGGTGATGGATGTCGTGATACAAGGTGAAAATCATAAAGGCTATCCTGTCGGCTTCTGGCGAGATCTGACTACGGCAGAATTGGGACAAGATTGTAAAAACGTGTTCACTCCAATTTCTCCCCCTTTTGAAGTTCGAAAGGTTCGTGCAGTGTCACTGTTTAAGTGTGCTCCAACTGCGTGGGGAAATAAAAATGAAGATAATTTTTTGCATGTATGCACCTACTTATTTTTTTTTAGACGGCAACTTTCATTTCATGATTGCGCAAACTAATTTTAGAAAAATGTTAATTCTTTTTGATTATTTATGTTCATTTTTTTAAGGACGGAGTACCTAACATGCTATTTTTCAACAACAACCTAACTAACAGTGCTGATGACAATACAAAAAGTTACGGTTTTTGCTCGTGGTGGGACTACAAGCACAACGCAAGGCATACAGACAACCCCAAAAACTTTTACTTTGATTTCCAAATGATGTAAGCAAAAGGGATTTAAAATATTAATAATTATTAAAAGCATTTAATATTTTTTTTTATTTGCATTTTTTTTTTCTACAGTGCCACCGCATTTATTGAGCACCGTCCCTCAAAAACCAAGTATCTCGTAACTCTACGAAGTCAGCGAGGTGGATACAACGTGAAAACGTGTAATGCCGAGATAGTATCTTCGAATGTCTACCAGTCGGACATACACTTGGATAAAGATTACTACAAACAGGTGTCAAGCCCTGATCGTTCTTGCATAATATCTGTCGGCGATCTTGACCCTTTTGCTAGCGGTGTTTGCGGCTGCTTCAGTGGAAAAACTGTGGGTCCAAAAAAATTGGCAACGCATCGATTTGAAGCACCCAAGAAGGGACCGGATCGTGATCTGATTACAATATTGCAACAATGCTTGGAGCTTAATGTACCACTGCAGAATAACCAGGATTATTCTGTTGTTGTCAGTGTCTCAATTGCAAAAAGTTCTCAGTGTGAAGGGAAGTACAAAATATATGAAATTATACTGGAGTCATTGAATGATCAAGGTCTTCCTATGGGCACCTGGGAGAAAAAATTACTACAAGGAGGTCCCGCTTGTAAAGATGCTAAACATTTAGGGGAAGCTAAAGTGACCACTTTCCAATGTCATTATAATCAGGACTTAGAAAAATATTATAAAACGGTATGCGTATCTCACTACTTTTTAAATTAATTCCGCAAAAATATTTTTTTTTTAAATTTTGTTTTTCAACAAAAACAATGCCTATTATTTTTCAGGATGGCAAAAATGTCAACGTCTTTCATTTTCAAAATCTCTGGTTGGATAAACACTTTGACAGGATTTAAAACACTGCCTATTATTTTTCAGGATGGCAAAAATGTCAACGTCTTTCATTTTCAAAATCTCTGGTTGGATAAACACTTTGACAGGATTTGTGCACGCTGGTTTTATCCAAAAAAATACGCGGACAGCCAAACCGACCCCGCCGCCTTTCCTGTGGACTTTCAGATTTAGTACAAAAAAAAAAGAATTAATAATCTTTTATCGTCTATTGATCCAAAGTTATATTAAACCTTTCAGTTTTTAAATATTTTATTTATTTACCAATTTCAGTCTGCAAACCCATGTTTTCATCATTGCGGACAAGAGATTGGTAACAGCTCCAAAGTTTGCAATTGCAAAAATTGCGTTTGAAAGGGACGGAAAATTTAAGAGGGAAATTCAAAAGGAGGGATTCCAGGATATTAGGGACTTTAATAATTACTTGGTTCCCCAGTTTCAGAGATATGACACTCGCCGTCCAGAAACTGAAAAAGATTGCATTCTTGAATAGTAAATGGCTAAACACTCGCATTATTTTTTTTTAATTGAATTTACTTGGCTGCTAACGTAAACTAAAAAAAAATATTTATTTTTTGTCTTATTGTAGCCCTGAACGTCCCAAGTATTACAGCTATAGCTGCAGAGTATTTAAACCCAGTGAACAATTCCGAGTAGACTCAGACTTAGAAGGCAAGCCAAATTCGTTGGAGGAGAAATACAAAAAGTGCTTCACTTTTGAGGCATACCCTGGAAATGAGCCGTTGTCTATGCACCTTAGCTTCACGCAAAAATTAACGGATGAATGCAAAGCCGTGTCGGCTATTCATTTTGGATTGACTGCATATAACGAAAAGGGATTTCCCGTAGGAAGAACCGATAAAGGTATCAAAAAAAAAATTATTTTTTTTTACTACCGTCAATTTAGTTCAAGGAGAGGGGTTCCGGTCTGACCATTTTTTTTAATTATATTTTTCCAAACCCAGGGTCCTTTTCCTTTTATGATCATCCTTACGTCTCAGACTCTCGGTTTTGTTCAGGTGAAACGATATCCGTAGATCTGGACAGTATAGATGCAAAACTTTTGGAGGAGTGTCCATTTTATCCTGACGCTGAAGAAGGACTGGATGTAACAACCATGAACAAATTTTATTTGCAACAGGTGGAAATGGCTGACCAAGAAATAAATTCAATTTATGGAAAAAAAAAATCCTGCCGTATTTTAGCCACGTATTATTTTTGTCTAAAAAAATTTTTTTTTAGGTAACACCTTCAAGCTTGCCGAATATGATAGGTTATGCAACAAATCCGTTACAACCACCAGCAGGAATTTGTTTTCACTGGAATTACGACGAGCAGCCGGCTGGACAACCTACTCCTCAATACATTCAATTTTAGTACGGCCAGAAAATATCTAACTGCTTTAAACTTCATGCAAGCTTAATGATCAATTCTTGTTAATATTTTTTTAGCCTAGAATTCTTTGCTCCGTACACCCAAGAAAATATCTTTCTTGGAACAGAGTTCGTCATGAGATCGTCAAAATACAAAATGAATTATGTTGCCGGATCCACCCTTCCACAACCACAAAATCCACCAAAAATGTGTCACAGTACAACCGATGTGCACGGAATATTTACAAAAGTTGCGAAACCGACACCCCCAAAGTACGACTATTATTGGCAAATGTTTCACAACTACATTATACATCCGCACAAGACAAATTATCGTAGATGCTATGCAGAATACAAGGCATATAAAACATGTCACGCCAAGTTTGTCATTGACTATGTGCCACCTCCTGTACCTCCTGTTGTGCTTATTCCTAATCCTGGGACTGGTAATCATGCTTATACGATGGTATTAATCAAAAATAGTTACCTTTACAAGTTTGCAAAAAAGTTTTCAGTAGTCTGTACATTTTCATAAAAAATCGTTTACAAAAATAATTTTTCACCATTTCTATCACCAGCACTATTATAACTCCACCATGGCCATTTACAATGGATGCATCTCGAAAAAATTGTGCTTTTCTCCATACGGCAACAACAAAAACCATGCAGCGTGCATTTTAGAAATGAACTGCCGGCTAATATATGCTTTTGGGAAGCAACCAGTTAGAAAAAATAATAATTAATTATTATTATTATTATTGTCGAGTTTTTGTCAAATCAAAAATTAAAAATTTATGATGAATACTCTATAGATTTATCCAGAGGACGAAAACTTTCCAGACCCAGATAAAAATCGTGAAGTTGTTTTGGAACTTTATGGTAATTTTGACTTTTAAAAAAAATGAGGATAAACTCAAGTTGGTTGGATTTGATATATTTTTTTTTTTGGATCAAACAGCCACCACAAATGCCTGGGTTGCTATGGGAATTTCCTTGGATAACAAAATGGGCGAGGACATTGTACTGGAGTGCGCAAAAGATATCAAAAATTCACAATCCGTCCGCATGCATCTTTCTTGGAATGCTGTTGATCATTACATACATAATAACTACCCTTTTCCTGTAAGTGTCAAAGTCAACTTCCACTGTTCCAGTGAAATTATTATTTTTTACAATTTCAATTTTTTTTTTTTTTTAAATTTAAAACTGTAGGACAAAGATGAAGAAGGAATTCGCAGTAGTAGAATTGCACGTTTGGTTCATCACAGCTCTGATAACTACTCTGTTCATTGTATATTTTACGTGCAACGTACCTTCCAAGTGAGAAGTCCGACATCCTACATCATTCACAGTTATGACTTGGACAAAGAAAAGTATTGCGTTTTGTCCGCTTACGGAGACTGGTACAGGGATACTGGAGAATCTGGCGTGTACGCAGGCATTGGATCTCACCAGCAAGGATCAAATATTGGACATGCAACTTGCGATGCTTCCTATAAACTCTCAACCCGGCTCGTGGTAAAATACATCAAAAAAAAATTTTTTTTTTGTAGTTTTTTCCCTCTTCCTTCCAAAAAAACTATTTTAATTACTGAGGTTTTTTAAAAAAATGTTTATACTACACAGCCAACAAGAACCCAGGTGTTATATTTAAAAATTCATGGAATGTTTTCAACCGTCGCTTTCACGGGAATGCTGTCTTTTTCCGTTTTCACTGCCAGATATTGCAAGCAGTCATCTCCCTGTTGGGTTTTGGTGCACGGAAAATTTGCTTTTGTTGCAGCCATTGTGATCTGCATTGACTGTGTGTTTATTGGACTGGGCACAAAACATTGGAAATCTCCAGTAAAATCCCCTTTCCACAAGTTCTTTGGATATCTTTCGATAGTCCTTGTTATTATTAATATTCCGCTTGGCTACTACATCAGAAAGACGGATGCAGGGAATGAAAAGCATGCAGTTTTTTACATCTTACACGGATTTGGAGGACATTTGGCGTTAACATCAGGAATTTTAATTGTTTCGACGGCTACTAGTTTAGACTTTGCGTTTTTACCATGCCGTAGTCTTACCGTTAGCACTGTGTTTATTGTACTGTACTTTCTTTTTCATATTGTCATGTCGGTAAGTGACGTGCTAACTTTGAAAAATTATTTATAACGGATTCCAATTATTTTTCCTCGACTTTGTGTTTTTTTTTTTATAGTTAAACCGGTGGTGGCTTCATAAAATCAAGTGTGTGAATAGGGACGCCCCAAATAATAATAATAATGGAAGCATTGCAGTGCGAAAACTTGTAATCACTCCGTTCATGCTACTATCACAAGTGGCACCGCCAGGCAGTGACTGGAATGTGGAGTATCCGGTAAAAAAAAAAGAAAACATTTTAGAGAAATAAATTACTAGATTTTTTCGGAATATTGAATAAATATAAAAATTTTTTTTTGTTTCGATTTCTTTCAGAGGGCGAAGCATGTGCGGAATATTGTTTTAGTAATATTTTTCATATTAACGTTCGCTTCTGCTACAGCTATTGCCTTTCTGAGTATCACAGCGGACCATCCGTGTGCTGCAGAGAGCTCTGTTTGGTATAATGGCTCCAGAAAATATACAACGGTTAACGGAACTGTTTAATTAATATTAAGATTTATTTTTAATTGTTCCTTGTTCTAATAAAAAATAATTTAAATGAGGTTACATTTAAAATATTTTTAAAACCTTTAAAGCGTAAAAGATAGCTTTTTTTATTTTGTAAATGAATGGGATATTAATTTATTTAAATTAAAACAGCTCCTTCTTCCTTAATGTTTCCCTCCTTCCGGACAAATGTATTTTTTTTTTTTGGACAACGAGAGTTCCTACACCTGCTTGCGGTTCCAATAATGCCTGTTTCAGTTGTGTGTTCCATTTCTGATTTAACTTATCGTTAGTTGAGTAGCCTCGTCTACCTTGAATCGTATGATAAGATCTCCTTTCTTCCCAGACGGTTCTCCCTTGATCGGCATTCCTTCTCCCGTGATAATATTTTCGTAGCCAGGTTGAATCAAGTCTACAGTGAAGACCCTAAAGCATCTTCCGTCGAGTGTGTTGATGGGAATGATGACACCACACAGAGCCTCGTACAAAGTCACTGTTACAGTTAGTATCAAATTGTCTCCGTCCCGGTTGTATACTGGATGTGGTTGAATGTCCAATTTGAAGACGATATCCGCAGACTGGATGTTTGGAAGCTCATCATCCCCTTCATTGGGGAAGTTGAACTCAAGTCCTTGCTCTGCTCCAGGAGGTATTTCCACTGTGAGCACGTGATCCTTTGTTTCCAGAGTTTGACAGACCTTCTTTGTTGCGCCGTTGTAACAATCCTCTAATGTCACCGGAAGAGGCGTTGTGATAGGGCTTCCTTCTGAACGAAGTTCCAGGTTTTCTTCGCTGACGAATGCATCAATAGGAGCGCATGCCGCAGTAGGGATCAGCTCGGCAAATGGATTGTCTGCGCCGAAAAACTGTTCAAATGTCAAATCAGGATCCCAATGATAAACGTAAGGTGGGATGAAATCACTCTTTCCAACCATGCCTTCCTTTAACACTCGCTCTCCATACTGATCGTAAATGGCACGCTTTTCAGGATTATTGAGAACTTCATAAGCTTCGCTAATCGAAAAGTACATGTTGTTGCGATGCATTTCTGTGGCGTATTCCTTCGTTGACATCAGTGGATCGGGAGTCCTGGGGTGACGGGGATAGTAATATAGGGCTAGGTGCTTGTAGGCATTTTTGATGTCCTCGTCTGAAGCATCCTTGGGAATTCCAAGCGTTCGGTAAAATGCATACACCATTGCTTTCTTAGAATAATAATAGAAAGATCATTCAATTCAAAAAAAATATGAAAATAATTGTTGTCATTTTCTCCGCGCCTTAGTTTGTTTGGTTACCCCCGGTCTAGGGTGCAAGTCCCCGTTTCATAGG
>JAHZMZ010002789.1:0-15749 GCA_027743805.1 Lepidocyrtoides sp. E14 | reverse complement strand
TAGGAAACCCAAAAATTTGAAAGTTCCAGTTTTTTGTGTGAATTTTTATGAATACCAAAAAACGGAGTGGAAATAAGGTCAGGGAAAGCTAAAGTACAAAAGGGAACTAGCGATTTGGTGGTTGGATTGAGGTAAGTAATTAATGATTTAACACTACATTATATATTATTGTGCAAATTGTTTTATTGTAGTTATCACTGGTAGTGGTCCATATAGTCTTAAAAATTGACTTGGGAAAACAGTCGAGTGTCGATAATAGAGTTATGTTCATAGTTCAGAATAGAATTTGGAGCTGTGCTTACAAGGTTAAGGTCTAATTGTACTTCTAAACGACATTGAAAGGTGCATACTTATAATAACTTACACAAAAATAAGATGGACTATCTATCCGTATAGATAAAATTTGATAGTAAAACGACCATTTTGCATGTTTTTTTTATCCATCACCCATGCGACACGTATGTCAATTGCTATATGTGGTATGTGCGTGCAGCCAAGTGACAACGACGGTTATTAAAGGTGCTGGTGTCGCCTAGGACGTACGTGTCAAACTTTTTAATTTACGTGCATTTGGGCCAGAAACTTGTCTGAAACCGTTTCAAAATATTCTTTTTGATAAATTTTTAAACGGTTTATCATTATTCCGTCTTAAGATCTTTTCAAATATTATCGGTTGTCTTTGAATATAAGGTTTGATTTTTTATAGATTAAATTTATCGTGCCGTTGTGTTGGACGTAGAGGTAGCCGATCGGTGGTGGTAGCCCTCTAAAGCTGACGTAACTTTAATAGAGAGCGAAGAGCAACCTGACTTTGATTTATTGTCTGTAATGCTCAGGTAATGATTAATTAAATCTATTATTAGTGACATGTAATAATTGTAACATTTTTAACTCTTAGGGGAAAAATGAATAATACTAATGAGATTTTTGCTTTTTAAACTTCCCGTTAAAAAAGGTAGTTCTTTTATTGAAGCTGTAATTGCAATATACTTTTGTCTTTTCAATTTTAATTGTCGAGTAGAATTTAAATATTTTTGTTTTAAACTTTCCACTAGCACCTTTAACTCAACTTTAAGATCTAAATTAGGGTTTCAGTATTTGTTTTGGCTCTTCATTGAGCTTATTCGATGTTTTTTGTTTTTATTTTATATCGGATTAGGAGACTTTTGATAATTTTTACTTTGTTTGAATTACACAGTAACTCTTGCATTTACTCACAGCAACTTAACAGTTGGATTGTCACTGAACCATTTTGATGTTAAACAGACTTTAGTGTTAGTCAATTTAGGTAGAAGGATGTTTTAGGAAGGTTTTGTAAAATGTTACCTGTTATTTGTTGGCTTTATTCATGCCCGCTTTAATTTTTCTGGTGAAAGTTACTTTATTGTAAGCAATTATTTTTATGCATTTATTACAGCTGCTGCACTAGTTACTCGAGTTTTGATTTGCTTTTCCCCTTTGTTGATATCATCGCTTGTTTGAGACACTAAATAATTTAAAATCTAGACGTATACCGTAACTGAAGGACCGTTAACTTCGTGTACACACACACAATAGCTTTAATAGTAAGTGTTCCCGTTGTCAATTCCGTTCACTATCATAAATCGTATGTAATATTTATTTTTTTAAAAACATTTTTATTTAATTAAAGTTCACTAATTTTTAATGCTGTCAACCTTTTTCTGCACATAATTCTGTTGAAGATAATGGAAGATGATCCAAAAAGTGTAAATGAGAGCTTAGTTGAAGTTGACCTAGGTACAAATTATATCCAAATGTTTTCTATAAATTGTCGTAAATATACTTGTTTACCAGTTTATATTTTCAAAACTTTTCTTTACTAGCTGATTTTCAATAGCTTTACAATTTCACTTTGGAAAGCTCATGTTGTTGAACAGTAGTGTAGTAATTTAGGGTGAAATTTTGCGATGCGTAATGTATTTGATCCACACATTTAATATTTGCAGTAATGAAACGAGGCGCTGACAGAGACATGGCTTCTCCACATAAAAGGGCCCGAAATCTAGGGCATGAAATACGTATTCTAATCCCGTCGCGTGTAAGTTTTCTTATCATCACACCTTTGCTATTGCTGGCATTATTTTAAAGATTTTATGATGTACAGTTCCTTTGAAAGCAGTACTTTTTAATGAAGCTGCAATTTTTTTTATGTTCTCCCATGCTACAACATACAAAGCTATCAGCTGATCTCGCACTAAACGTAAACATTATATGTTGTAACATGGGAAAACAAAAAAAATTGCAGCTTCATTAAAAAGTACTGCTTTCAAGGAACTGTATGTATTTTTACTCAGATAACCTGTATCTTATTCGAAGTAATCTTATTTTTTAGGTTGCTGGATCTGTCATTGGGAAAGGAGGAAGCAACATAAGCAGACTGCGGTCTGAGGTTAGTGGGGAAATTTAATTCTGATGAAATTTAAGGAGGAGTCCCGTAGTAATCCATGTCATCGTTATTTGACTAATCTCTTGAAGCATTTCAGCAGAATCACAAATTGTTTTCAAATTTTATTTTTACCTATTGATTTAAACTAAGGAAAGAGATAAATTTGCTAATAAGGAAATGTTCTGATGTCCCGTTTTCTGTTTTTTTGGTCCCTTCTCTGGCTGTTGGTGCCCCGCCCTCTCCCATTGTACCACACGATTCTAGAACAAAGCTTCGATTTCTGTCCCTGACAGCTCGCAAGGTTGCCCCGAAAGGTAATTTTTAATACTTAATTTGCATCCAAAGATGCGTGTTCTTTCCAAATAAGTCTACAAAGCCCGCACTGGTACACGTACTCTGTTTGGATCCCTTGGCCAAGATAAATCTTGCAAACCCATTTTGCTCCATTTTCGTGCTTCTGCTTCACGTGCTTCTTTACATAAGCATTACTCGCGAAATCTACCTAAAAGAAAAAGTGAATGTTTGTGAACTGAAAGTTAGGATTTGTTAATTGTGTAATATTTATGTGAACATCGACTCGATATTATCAATATAAAGCGCTGGCGCACGACGTTTGTTAATCCGCCTTTTTATAATCTTGCTCTTGCTAATGCTCGTTTACTTGCGAGTGTCAGGGATTGTATCTTTCACCAAGTGGAAAATCTGTCTGTCCCAGTGCAGCAACGCGAAGGCTCGGCCACACTGAATGAAACTTTAGTATCGTTTCACATACGTTCACATTGGGGGAAAATATTTTTATTTCACCTAATAATTCAGTTGCGCATTTCATTTCTCTCTCATGGCTTTTCACGATATGATCATTAGTGAGGTAGAGCATTGGAAATTTCATCATGTTTGTTCATTTTCATTTAAAAGACAGTAATACCGATACGGTTTCGTTGGCCGTATGATTGACTAATATTTGTCAACAATACAACAAGGTTATCGAAAGTTTAAGTTTATGTACCGTAAAGTAAATAATCCCTCATGCAAAGAAACCCCCTCCAGAACTGAAAAATCAACTATTCCCCCCTATTCAAAGAAACCCCCTACTCTCCAGAATATCCTTAACTTCCCCCTATTCAAATAACCCCCTCTACTGTCGATTAGAGTTTTTTTCACACCAGAAGTGAAAATTTGACGACTTCAAACATCGTTTGTGCAAACTTTGAACAGTTAGAGCTACATGAAGTTGTCATTGATTATTGAGTTTGAACTGTTTGTGTGTATAAATACTTGTAATTCATTTATAATGAATAAATTATATTTTCCGAGGCCCGATTTTGAGTAATTCCTCCCTGTTCCAATAAAGCCCCCTCCCTAAATGGGTGAAAATTAATAAACCCCCGGGAGGATTATTTGAGCATTTACGGTATATAATAAGGTACTAAATTATTATTTATATTAATAGAACTGGAATCGGACTGGTTGCGCTGATCAGCTTTTGTGTTTCTGCTTCACCTGTTCCATCAAATTTTCATTTCAAGTAGGAAAACTCTTTGAGTCGGAATTTAGGAAGTGCTATATAGTTTCTTGTGTAGGTTACTTACCTGCATGGCAAAGGTGACATTGAATCAAGAACGTTGTGGGGTTTGAGTTAATATGTCTTTTCAATTTACACTTTGATTTGATGTAAAGCCTGCAATATACGTAGATGCATCTTGTGGTGTATTGTTGTTACAAGCAGCTAATCCATTACGAAAATCAGACTTGGGAAACGATTCGGTGACTTGTTGTACTATTTCGTGACTCATATCGTCTTTAACTTCTCACTAATTTGCATTTGGGGATGCCGCTTGAGTACCCGCAAGACATGGTATGGCGAAAATAACTGTGTTCAAATTTTGGATTATCGTTTTCAGCGTATAAACTGTCGAAAGTTTATAAAACTTTTGTACATAGAACTTGTGTGTTTCATTGTCAGTGTGGTCGAACCTTTAGTAAGCAACATGTACCTCCTGTTGAGTCCTCTAGCGTGCGCCACACTTAGTTATAATAGTGATTCTAGTTTTCTTATAAAAAAATATTGCCACGTTTTATGTTGGATAAAATATCAAAATGTTTTTAATTTGAATGCAATACAGAGAAATTAACATACTACTAAGTGTTTGTGATTTCCTCTAGGTTGGTTAATATATCCGCTGATGAATCTGAAACTACTTTGACAGTACTAAGCCAAGTCTTGGAATTAATACAAGAGGTATGCATTTTTGTCAAGCATGATTTATCTGTTTTGTGATTGTTTACATTATGTTGAATTTGGTTTTTTCTATGTAGGACCAGAGTAAGGGAAGCACGGATTCAAAGGAGGGAACAGTGGAGGTGCGAGCTTTATTTCATCATTCTCAAGTGGGTTGCATTATAGGAAAAGCAGGGTCCAAAATCAAAGAACTTCGCGAGGTAGCTATTTATTACTACCCTTATGGCTTATGGTGAAACGAAATCTGTACTGAATTGATTGTTTTGTGTGTACCAACCCAACAATTGAAATGTACAATTTTGCAGTCAACCAATGCCCAGATAAAGGTTTATGGCAACGTTTGCCCGCGAAGCACGGATCGTGTTGTTGCAATAAGTGGACCAATTGAAACTTGTGTGGATGCTTTACGGCGTATTATTACCCTTGCTAATGAGGCAAGCAAAGTTTTTTTTATAGAATAAGTCGTTTCAATAAATCAGGGATTGCGAATATTCACAAGCGTATTCTGATATTTCAGAACCCGGTGAAAGGACAAACGGAGAAATATGATCCCCACAATTACGACGATTTCCATGCAATGGAATATGGCGGATTTGGTGAAATGAGAGGTGGAGGTGATCATTACAGGCCAATGGGCGGTCCACCCCCACGGGGACCACCACCTCCTCGGGGATTTGGTGGCAGAGGTAGAATGGATAATAGACGCGGTAGAGGTGGAGGTGGAATGTCGTTTAGTAAGTATTTGTATAAACTGTATATGTTGGTGCATGACAAGGAAAAATGCTTTCTATAAGAATGAACTGGTGTTCCCTCTTTTTTCGAACACCAGGGACATTGTCAATAAATGTCGAAGACTGGCCCCTCAAATTTATACCCCACAAATATATCACATTGTCGATCCAAATTTCCCGAGACTAAACTATCGTGTCTCTTCTATCGTTCTTTGTCGTGCCTTGTTTAAAATGCTGAGGCAAAAGTCAAACATCTTTCTCTCATTTTACCATTACTCAAAAACAAGTTTTTTTTCACCTCCCTATTCATCAACTCTCAATCAAACACTATCATATGAATATCCGAATACATGCGAAAACGATATTTTGAATCCATGTCAAGCATTCTATGCACGGTGTATGTATATGAAAAAAATTAATGCAGGGAATGGCGGAAATTTCGGCGGTGGAAATTTCCCGGCACCAGGTCGAGGAGGAGGCGGTGGTGGTGGTGGAGGAGGTGGATTTTCTGACGAACCCAAAACAACTTCTCAAGTGACCATTCCGAACGAGGTGAGGTGTAGATTGATGAATCAACCAGTCGATTTACTAGTTTTCTCTCTTAAAGTCTATTTTTATAATGTTGTCCTAGGTAATTTAAAATTTATTAGCACTGCCACCTGTAATAGTGATACCGAAATGACTACAACATATTTGACGATATTTTGTTTTTGACAGTGTGAAGGAGTATGGAAACATCTAGTGCAAATACCTGCAACAGCAAACCAATGGTTCAAATATGGGAAACCTGTATTTTTAATCTCTAATACCATACAAAATCTATTCCACTGGGTGAAAATTGAAATAATTATTATTATAGTGTAGGAAATATTGAGTTTTGATAGCTTTATTAGTTTGAAAAACAACATGTAACGTCAGGTCTTTTTTTGTGCACGATCTTTCATGTAATAAATTTTACAAATAATGTTATGTATACTAAAAAATCAGTTATTCAATATATACGTATATTCATGTTCACTTTGTAGAAGTCGTCAGTGCATATTGTTAAGAAGATACTTGATACTTTCTTTCAATATCACAAAATTACATACATACAAATGTTCATAAATGTTATTATGGGATTTTTTGTTCATTTTCATTTACTACTTTGTAGAATTTTTTAACATACCTAGCCCAATATGTTCCAAGTAAGTCACAGTTAGCATTCAAAGCCTTTAAAGTTAGTTAAAATCTTTATTTCGTGTTAGCGTAATCAGTTTGTTTTTCAATATTCAACAATAAGCATGTATTTGTTAATTCATATAAATGTTATTACACTGAACTCGTGGGAAACTAATAAACAAGTTAGTCACTAACTAAAAATTAACGAAAAGGCAATGACCACTCACTCGCCTAATCATCGTTTCATTTCATTTTCACGGACATGCACGGGCAACTTGTTACAATTTCGCTCGAAGGCTCAATAACATGCTATACGCGAAAGCGGAAAAATATTTGGTTACGGTAACTGAGTCAGTAGCCAGTATGTACGCAAAAAGCTAATAAAGAAGAGTCAATATGCATGCTTTTGGAGTACTTACTTTTGAAAACCTTTGGCCAAACGACACTTCACATCTTATTCATGATCGGAGACTGCATAAGCCTCACGTAGGGGTCAGGACCTGCCTGCCTTCCTGCATTTTTAACGCCATCTTCACTTTACCTGTCATATTATGTTTTAAAGGTTAAAAAATCCTCGTTTATCATTCTACGCGGTAGTTATCCATGCGTAACTTTTTGTTTCCACTTCATTAAAAGTCGAAAGCAAAAAAAAAAATATTGAGTTTCGGCCATATAACCTTGCTGTGTATCCTCTAAAACTAATCAGGCTTCAGGATATGACAAATCAAAAGGCACTAGTTTGTATAGTATTAGGTATTTTGAGTTATTGATGTCTGGAACTGGCGACTAGCATCAAGAAAAAAGTAAACTTCAGATTTTCCGCGTGCACTGATGCGAAAAGCGTTGATTTTTTATGCATTCAGCATCTTATAAAAGGAGAAGGACGTCATGTCTCTTTGCTTCAAAAGTCTGTTGACAGTTGTACTTGAGACTGTACTGATTTCCATTACCAAAAATTAGATTTTTTTGTGTTTTCAGATTAGCATAGTGTTCAAGTATTTTTGCAGTTATGAAAGGGTTCATTTTGAAATTCTTGACTTTCATTGTTGTTGCTGCTGCAAGCATCGAGCTTACAAATGCTGCCCCATACTTTTCTATAGAGTCAGATTTAGATGATCCGTTTTTCAATTTTGACGAAGAAAGTCCCTTATATGGACTATTCTTAGGTAAGTATTCAAATTAGATAAGTTGATACGGATAAATAGATTCCACTCTGAATCGGAGAAGCTCTGAATTTTCAATGTGTACCTATTTTCAGTTTCCCCTCCTCATCATTCTCGAGTACGGCGACATGCTCCTAATTATGGGAACCACGGTCCTGGAAAGAAGTACTTTCCAGGCGGAGGATACGCAAATAACGGATATGGTGGAGCAGGTGCTGATGCTTCAGCGTCGGCTGCAGCTGAAGCCATTGCTGCCTCTGGAAAAGGAGATTATCCATGTGGCTGTCATCCTTATGGCTATGGAGGAGATGCAAATGCAAAGGCCACCGCAGCTGCTTCCAGTGCAGCTCATGCTGGGGGAGGCGGTGGTGGGGGTGGTTATGGTGGCAGTAGAGGTGGTGCAGGTGCCGGTGCTTCAGCTGCTGCAAGCGCAAATGCGGCAGCGGAGACACTTGGTCACAATGGATTTGGTGGTAGACCGAGCGCTTTTACCAATGCAGAGGCTGCAGCCAGCGCTGGTGCAAACGCAGGATTTGGAAGTTTACGACCTGGATTTGGTGGTGGTGGAGGCAAAGCAGAGGCAAATGCAGCTGCTGCAGCCAACGCTAACGCTGGGGCTGGTAGAGGTCATCGAGGTCGTGGACCTGGAGCACGAGGAAACGCTTCTGCTGCTGCTAGTGCAAATGCCAGTGCCACAGCTAATGGAAAAGGAGGTGCAAACGCCAATGCTGCTGCTGCTGCTAGCGCATCCGTTGATTCTTGATCATTTAAAAGACATGAGGCACAAATACGTTGAATCCGATTGCTGGTTAACTTTTACTGGAATAAAACTATCAAATAATTTTATGCCAACGATATTTCATGCATGGTATAAGGGTACAACATTGTGCACAAATATTTCAAAAAAATCATGAGTTACCTACGTAAGTAGGTACATATTTCAAGTTATTTATCACAAAAGCATTTTATAGTACAGTTGTTTTCATTTTTCTTCTCTTCATAAAATTATTTAATTCTTTATTGTTTAAAAAATTGAATCCAGTCTTACACTTACATTCCATTTCAACTCTCACAGTTCTTCTAGCATCCGCATAACAGTATGAGAAACATCACTACTTTTCCATGATGGAAGTCGACCATCATTGAAAACCATTCAATATCAAGGTTTTTAACCACGAGGATTGTATCAACAACTAAAATTGTGTTAAGCATTACTTAGCATTAATTTACTCCTCCTATCCATGGACCATCCGGCCACTGGCATTCATTTAAAAGAGGCAGTTTTGAGGCATTTCGGTATGCACTTTTACATGCAAAAAAACACGATATACCTAATATTTGGGATTAACCGGTAAAATTAGTTTTTATGGGATATGAGTGAGTACAAATTACGGGTACAAGTAGCATAATAGATATATGTACTATAAAATCTTAATATTATCAATTTTTCTAAACATTTATCTTCAAATACCAGCAAAATTGATTATTATGCATTCCAATATTATAAAAAAATCCCCCATCTAATTCATTTTTACAAAATCATTGTTAACGATTTCAGAAATACCAAACACAAGGGACAGTTTGCATTTAGTGCCAGTCGTTGATAGTAATAAATGGTAGTATAAATTATAATAAAAATGTTACGTTAACATACATATATGTATACAGGAAGTGCTTTTAATTTCCCAGAAGAGAACCCCGAGATTTGTTGCTTCGATCGTAGTAAATTGTACAGCATTCTATATCAATAATTATTTTCATACCATCATTTTAAAAACATTTTGTGACTGTCCTTTGATTTTTGAACCGCATAATATGTATACTTTTTTTTGGACATTTAAAGGGCAAACGTGACACACGTACTTTTTTTCTTTTTTTACCGTTGTGTAAATTACATAAAAGTATTACAACAATTCTTGAAATTATTGTTTTAAACTTATTTTTTTATAAATGACTATTCGGTAAATTGCTATTCACATTAACGATGTACAAATAATAGTTGAGTTGAACTTTTTACACTTTACAATAAACACTAGTAACATACATTTTTAAACTTATTTTTTTTATAAATGACTATTCGGTAAATTGCTATTCACATTAACGATGTACAAATAATAGTTGAGTTGAACTTTTTACACTTTACAATAAACACTAGTAACATACAATGATATAAACAATTTATATGTACAATAATATTTAATAGATAATAATAACAATAAAAATAAAATAATGCTAATCCTGAACATTTGCGTGATATTCTAATTTGTTAATAATTGAGTTGAACAAGAATAACGTGCTTTTGTTCTCATCTTTGGACTGTTTATGCTGATACCAGTATATTTTTCCTGCCAAAAAAATTGAGGGTTTGGTATGCCCTTAAAATCAGAAGAATTCCCTTTAGCGAGTTGTTATATATTGTAGTAGTAAGGTGTAAGGTCTTGCTTGGCAAATGCCAAATATACAGTTACTTGTCATCTGCCGCATGCATCGTTTTTGGCATTGACAAATACAAACATTATGGCATTTCTTCATGTAAATGTTGCAAACCAATTAATAACTGCAGAAGAGGCTGTGTAAAAGTGAAAAGTAAACTGGAAGTAATTCACAACTGTGAATTTCCCAAGCACTTTGAAATGCTGAAATTTGTATTTGCAACGACAGATAATATAAGATGGTACTTCTCTCACTTCTTTTTAAGAAGATTGAACTTGAGAGAAAAATGAACATTAAAAAAAAATCTTTATATTTCACTGGACATTGCCTTTCTCCTTTTCTGCAGCATTCAGTTTTTAGTCTAGATTATCAGATATTGTGTATAAAAAATGTGATACCACACCACAGGACCACATTCTACGTGTTTATATTCAGTTCAACAATAGTACATGGCCATACCATTGTTTTTGTTATTATACATAGGTATTAATATTCCATTATCGTATTTAATCAATAAACATCATTCGAATTCTTTTATACTTATAGTAGGTTACAAATGACATTATTTTTTATCTAGATTAGAAATTCGTGTATAAGAACCAAGAACAGTAATAATTTATGTTTTCATTTATGCACTAAACTTTTTTTTTACATTATTTTATACCTCTTTTCTGCTTTATGCTAACTCAGCGCGCGTATAAATATGCTCATCTATTGGTACAAAAACAAAGAAAAACTAAGTAAATGAGATAATTTCACCTTCTTTGTTCTAGCCCGATTTGCAACATTGTAGAATGGGAGTTGCCGGTAAGAGTTTTTATGTACTTTAATAAAGCTGTCTCCACACTCATACCTTTTCACTACATATAAATTATATACGGTAAACAAATTGGGAAATATAACTGGTTAAAATGTTTTATCAAGAGGTAAAATTATATTTTGCAGTGAATCACGTTTATTTAAACATCTATTTTGTCATATTTCCTATCGGATGCCAAATAATTCGCCAAGGTTTTCTTCACACGGAGGGCAGTAAGTCGAGCTGCAGCATTTTGGTACCAGCATTCTTTCATCAGTTTGGACATCAGTTTGAGTGTCTGAAAAAGAAAATGTATTCCGCGTTACGTTAAAAAAACATTTACTTTGCACCTTCAAAACATTAAAAGCCTTCATTCAGTTATCGGTACTTGCACGTCAAGTAAGTATATTCAGAAAACTTTATGCGTTTATATGTTGGGCCAGATATATTTTACAGCTTCGACTGAACTTCAAACTTGAGAATCTCAACACACCCCGGAAATTCATGCTGCATAATGCATATTATGCACAAATGTATTCTTTAAATGAACTATTATTGAGTACGTGCTTAGTTAATATGTATGCAGTTTCAATAGGTAGTAACTTTTGAACTTCAACATGCTTCAACAAAATGCTTTTTTGTGAAGGTTTTTACTAATTTACTAATTGCAGCTTTACTACTGTAGTAGTATTTCAGTGTATGTGTGTTTCTCTGCAATACTGAATAAAGATGCTTGTAAAGCAAAGAATATAGCGAATCTATTTTCTGGCAGGTATTATGCTGAATCTTTATGATGAAGAGTAGGTATGCATGCATGAATGAATTTAAATGAATAACTTATTTGATAATAAATGCATCGTTAAACGTAAGTAAGCAAGTTGCAAATGCTCCACCTACACTAAACAGTTTCATTAACAAAAGTTTAAGAAACTAATACTCATACTGTTAGAATATGAGTTTTAACCAAATGCTGTTCACTACGCGTTTACTGACGATATTTTGTTCAAAGAAATTACATATAATACGAAGTGACATTGTGACATATACCATCACGTCCGCATTAACACGAACGCGCTAATACCATCCGACACCACGAATATATTTCGTTAATGACGGCAATGTAGATTGTAATAAATGCCAGTTCTTCTTCATTCCTTCCTGTTGATACTTAATAAATTGCTACCGTTAGTTGCTCTTGATGTGACTGCATTGATACACAGGAAGGCACAAAAAAGTCTAGCATTAGTCATATCGTATTAAAAGATCGACCATATTGCAGAACTGGACGAACAGAAGGTGCTAATTGAGTTAGATGATGATGCAGTGTGCCGGCCGTTAAGCCACCTTGTCATTATCATTCTCATTGATTCTTATCAGTAATCGACATGGGTTAATACTTTTGTATTTACCAGTTTTATGTGCTATATATATACTTCAACTATGAGTAAATGAAATGAATTGTCATTCCATTCTGTGTGTATGCAGATAAACTAAATAGATACATACACTTTATAGTTGATAGTGTATTTATTTATGAACGAAAAAAATAAAATATTTACTCTTCTACAATTTTTCATCGTTTTCGTCAGCATTTAGCAAACATGAAAACTTTAGGATGAAATCATCGTTGCGGTTAACATTTTTGAATCATGATGACTTCACAAGTCAAACATTAACAGAAATGACAATGCATTGGAGGCGCATTATATTAAAATACCATTGTTCTTGCTGTAATATTTGTCAGGAATACATATTTTAGAACCGGAACAAGCATCGAATAATCAAAGTTGTATTCAATGCAAACTAACTGCGAATTGGTTGTTTTGCAAAAAGAACGCACACCAATTTTAAAAAAGGTAAGATGCAAGAATTCCATTACAGAACATGGTAAAGTATCATCAAAAACTATTTACATTCCATGATAACGAGTGAAAGCAACGGAAAATGACAATATTGCTGAGTCAGTAAATAGTAAATACTGATTACTATTTCCTTTCTGTATTCCCCTTCATAATTTCTTTTCTATAGTCCCTTTTCCTTTGCTTTTCCATAATATGCAACATGAATACCACGTGTTCCTTGGTAAGGAATCCTTAATATTTAACTTCCCTAGAGAGTGCTAGCGATTCTACACCCACACTCTATAAGATTTCCATTCACTACCGGACTGGGAGTCCCGGTGAAAGTGAAAACGACTTTTTTCTGTTAAACAAGCGTTAGCATGTTCTGGAACATGAATCATGGATAATATATTTTGGAGTAAACGGTGGTAGTGCAGCCAATGTAACCTAGTTTTGTGCTGTAGTGTGTTGATAGTTATAAAATTCGTTTTTTGCGTGTCGGCCTGTTGGTGTCACCTTGCTTGTTCCGCCAACGCAACACAAGTGAATTAAGCATGTATGTATGCAATATGCAATGCACCATGATATACGACGATTAGGAGTAGGACAAAAATCATCACCTATTAACTTCGTTGCTGCTGTAATAATAATGTAGCTTTAGTCAGACTACTCGTTTACCTCACACAGCATGGTCACAAAAAGTGGAGATTGGAGAATCGTGTGAAACTACTGAGTAGACTCAGTTGTCTCGTGATGCGATGACTCAACATCAACGCCTCCCATCATCCTGCAACGCAACGTAGTAAAAAACGTTACATAACTATTACCTATCCGTGCATTTGTTTGCGTGACGCCATTTGCGTCATATGTATGCAGTAGAACAATGCTTAAGGATAGAGGAGGATAGATAATAGATGGGCCTAGAAGCTACGCGTAGTCGAACGAACAGAAAACCAAACATACATGGTACATGTTTGTCTTCTGGTTCTGACTGAACTGAATTCTGTGTAAGTAAACTGTAGCTTCGTGGTAAACAGATTATTTACGGACGGACGGATGGTAAAGCACAGAAGAAGCACAGCTGTATCACTATTCTATTTTGGAATTTGGATGCAGTAGCAGCAGTCGCAGTCTGAATAATTTGTGAATTTAATTTAACTCATTGTAATCTAGTTTTCCCGTTTTTAATAAATTTACAGCTTTCCATTGTACTGTGTGTGAAGAGTACAGTACAGTATATCATATGTCTTAAAATTTGGCGAGAAAATTTACAAAATTGGACAATTACGTGTTTTAACAAACTCTTGTGTTTACCTACGAAAGCAAGGTGTGTATTTTTGGTACTACTAACTACCGCATTGACTCATCCATCAGAATTATCAGTCTAGTTTAGTCATGATTTCTGTTCTTTATCGATTTATAAAAGGGCATTCATACTATTCATAGTAAGATATACCAAGGTGCATTCAATAGTTTCAATGTATTTAAGTTAAAAATGATCATTTTTTTATTTCAGTTGCCCAAAGAAAGCAGAAATACCACTCAAGCAATACAAAATTTAAGTCACATTTTGAATAGGAAGTGCAGTACGGATTTTTTGCCAAATTACTACCAGACCCTTAAATAAAAGTAGTAAATTTACAAAATTGGACAATTACGTGTTTTAACAAACTCTTGTGTTTACCTACGAAAGCAAGGTGTGTATTTTTGGTATTACTAACTACCGCATTGACTCATCCATCAGAATTATCAGTCTAGTTTAGTCATGATTTCTGTTCTTTATCGATTCATACTATTCATAGTAAGATACCAAGGTGCATTCAATAGTTTCAATGTATTTAAGTTTAAAATGATCATTTTTTTATTTCAGTTGCCCAAAGAAAGCAGAAACACCACTCAAGCAATACAAAATTTAAGTCACATTTTGAATAGGAAGTGCAGTACGGATTTTTTGCCAAATTACTACCAGACCCTTAAATAAAAGTAGCTCGAGGCAATGGCTTATAATTACAATTCTCAACAACAGCAGTTCGGTAAGAGTTACTTGAGAATCTCAAGTTGAAATATTTTGTCAGTCAAATACTTTGAAAATGTCAATATTGAAAGTGAAGCAAAGCTTTATGCTTTAATCAATTTCAGGAGGTTATCCAAACCCAAGTGCACCACCACCAGGTCCAAATTATGGAACTGGCGGATATCCACCACAAGGTGGCTACAATCAGGGTGGTTATCCACCACCACCACAAGGAGAATATCCTCAAGGTGGATTTCCTCCACCACCGCAGGCGGGATGGGCTAGGACGTTTACCGAACCAGATAAGGATGAAAATTTTTCTGAAATTCAATTTTCTGATAAATCAATCAGAATGGCTTTTATCAGGTAAAGAAAATTGTAAACTTTTTTTAATATCAGACTGCGTAGTATGCACTGCCTAGTTATGTAATAAACTTACAAGTATATTATGAGTTTACGTAATCTTTGACGTATTTTTTTGCGTTAAAGGAAGGTATATGGAATACTGATGGTTCAACTCTTGATAACCTTTGGGTTTATCGCGCTCTTTGTTCTGAACGAAAATGTATCGGGATGGTCGCGTGCCAATCCAGGATTTTTCTACGGCGCAATGGGCATAACATTTGTAATGACAATTGCACTGGCATGTTGCGAGGGAGTCCGAAGAAAGGCACCTGGTAATTTCATTTGCTTGGCGATATTTACAATTGCGGAAGGATTTATGCTTGGAACCTTCTCCAGTGCATTCAGGTAATAAGAAAGGATAAATTAAGAGTGGATAATAAAGAAATTAACATAGTTTTGGTGTAGAGCTGTACTCATGTAACCAAATTTTAAATTTACAGGGCTGAGGCAGTTTTACTCGCTGTCGGAATAACTGCTGTTGTATGTCTCGCATTAACAGCGTTCTCCTTCCAAACTAAATGGGACTTCACAGGAATGGGGACTGGCTTATTCATTG
>JAHZMZ010002788.1:0-19744 GCA_027743805.1 Lepidocyrtoides sp. E14 | reverse complement strand
GTTATATTTTCATGGTTTTCCTCGTATTCCCCGAAAATAAATCTACAAAATTCTTGGAAAAAACATTTGACAAAAAATGCAGAGCTTTGTGTGTAATTAAACGACCGATTATTAGTTAACGACACTTTCTCTAGGTGCTAATCTATAGTAGGTTCTTTACATAGTATTGTTCAGAAAACGTCGACATCTGTAATATTCTCTGGATAAACCAATGGATGCATGTAATGTAATCATTTTTTAAAATCTTTTATTATGCACTTTTGAACTCAGCTAAAACAGAAATGTCCTTTCTGAGAAGTTTCCTATCATACTACACACAGCAGACTTTCACGTTAAAAGACTAAATATCACCGCATTTTTCAAGTATTCATGATATGCATATATGCACGTCTACAGATTTATTACGAATAGCCACTTGCAAGGTACTGTTGTAATAAGCGGCTTAACACATATTCATGAGTATTTATTAATGACTAATACCAATACTATTACCAAACTTAAAATTTCTCAAATTATTCTATGGAGGTAAGGAAGGTTTTTAAAAAGGAAGCTCCGTCCGTCTTTAAGTTTACTTGAATGTGCTATTGCGTGAAAAAACAACTGGATAAATGATAATCAAACTGGGCATTCCTCATTACTAACATAATCGGTTATTGTTAATTTTGCTACGATGCCTGATACTAAAGACGGTGAATGCTCGGTCTTTATTTATGTACAATGCATATAATCGTTAACCAATACAATTATATGCACACCTTGATGGAATATGTCTAAGCTCACGGAAGCTTCTTTTGCTTGTATACAAATCAAATATTGTGCAAGCGAAATGTTACACATATAAACAGCATTAATCATGTACGTTCTATACAAGTTTAATTAAACCTTGTACAAAACACCTGCAAAAACCCAATTGAATTAAATATTGTGCCTTTCAAAATGCACTTTTGATCTCAGATTGTACCTGTATGTATACACTGCTACAAAGATATATCTAAAAAAAGTTTTAGATACAATGAAATTCCTTATAATTGTCTATACTGACGCTCAAACTTCATTTATAAAAGTAGTTTAGTAGTTTTAAAAAGCTGACAGTATATGGATAGGTATAATATATGGCATTCATTATAATTCCTTAGTCGTAATCGTCGTAACAATTCTTGCTGATCTTCTGGTGAAATTGGAATGAACACAATTTTTTTTCTCTTGCCACTTTTAAATATCAGCACTAATCCTGGCATCCAACTAGAAAGAAAGATAGAATTCAAGAGGGCAAAAATAAACCTTCATAGAAAATCTTCCATTTTAGTGTCAGCCATAAATATGATGAAGTTGTATCATTATATGTAGGTATTTGGTACATGGTAGGTTTTAAAATAATGCTTAACGATATAATGTCTGCAGGCTTGCCGTTTTTATCTATCTCAGCAATTGACATACCTATGTGGTATATTATGCATTTTGTTTGGGAAACGGCAGCTTTGCGATGTGAAGATGTGATATGCTTTGCAAAGTGCTGAATGCTGATTCCAAAAACTCCATGCATGCATTGCGTATGACGACGACGATGATGATGATGAGAATGTCTAACTAGTCGAACATTGAATATTATGGAGGTATGATGACGATCATCATCATGATAATCAAGTTTATGATGATGAATAAGTACGTTATAAGTAGTAATGCTGGCGGAATATAATATTCCTTCCTGATGGTAAATGGCGAAATGTAGCTTATTTGTTAACTTAAATCTTTGCTTCATGTTTGTCGTCCTCAGCAGTTGTTGAGCCTTGTCCAACTCTTTGCTGAAATATTTTCCATCTCAATTTGCTAGACTGTTGTCGCATTTGCTTGTTGCGGTTGTGCTTACAGTAATCACTCACTGTGTTGTGGTCGTTCGTTGTTGTTGGAAGTGGCACAAAATATCCTCACCATTTTGCCGTCAACGTCATCCTCATCAGCTCACTGTAAAATTTCAACATACATAAATGCTCGTTTTGTAATAATATATTTCGTGGAGGTGCTGATTCATAAGCAGTAGTTCCAGAAAAATACTATTTCTCAAGTTTTGTGCCTATTCACTTACACTTTTCATAATTAAAAATCATTCCCTCTTGTTTAAAAGCAGCACTTGGAAACTTTCTGAAGGATCTCTTGGAAAAAAGGAATTGATTAACCATGAAGACCTCACAGAAGCTCATCATTGTCAGCGCCATTGTCGCCATTTGTGCTATTCCAACAGGTACGAAAAATCGATTTAGTAAAAGTTGATTTTCATGAACATCTCTTCATTTCATTTATCATTTGAAAATAGTAATCAGTTTTATCTGTAAAACATGCTCATCAATATCTCGCTGTGTATGAATTTACAATCTACATGTAAAAATTACGAGGCAAACGCTACTTCATGTTTGTCCGCATATGCATGAATTTATTCGTTGAAAAACTTTTTTCTCAAACAGTGATACGACAGTTTTAAAAATATCTCTTGCTAGATGTATAGTAATTTAATTATTTTTAAAAGGTTTAGTTTTGAGAGCATTTTTGGTACTAGTAAGAGCACACCCAATTGTACTAATTTGAGTTTCAAATAATTTCATATCTACTCATATCGTTTATTAATTATATAGACCTTTCGTTTCATTATAAAGTTAAACCCTTCAGCACGTCATAAACGAGTTTATGATAAAGCACGCGGTTATCGCAACATGTCAATGGAATCCTTTTCAATGCAATAATACCTAACTAAACAGAATGCACATGTTAAAATATTAATACGCTGAAGCAAAGTTGCGTTACCAGTTCTTGTAAATTTAAGTTGCAGTGATTATGATCCTGAAATTTCTCGCTTTTTTAAACATGGTTTGAAAGACTTTGGATTTGGTTGAATTATTCAATACGCAAAGTAATGTTTTGAGCTGATTTCTCATTAAAATTTACGTAGTTGAATAACGCAGTCGATACCATGCTCTGTCACTCGCCAGTAAAATGCTATGATGTCTTTGTTAATAAGGTTATGAATTAAACCTTTTGAAAGGTGGGGAGGTAAAGTAAAGTTCATTTTGAAAAATAGAAGGAATGTAATCTTGTTTTTGCTACTAATCAGTCATCCATCAAATAAATGTCAAAAGTCATCTGTAAAGGTTAAATTTTTTGTCTTATGGGTTCCGCTCCCTCAGCAAAAGTTTAGAACGAGTAAATTTTCGTTGATTTTTATTGGATCCTCAGTTTCAGATAGATCATTCTTACATGTTTTAGCCACATGTTGATTTATATATTATGTTCACAACGAACTACAGGCCATATAAAGATAGATTATTGTGAGTACAAATTGTAATGACACCACCACGTTTATTTGTCCGCTTGCTCTAATTTTCATGGGTTGTATTACAAAGAATTGAAAAGAAAATATAATTAACTTTTTACGAATTCCGTATAGATAATCATGGACAGGATAGAATTAAATGCCTAGTTTATAATATATGCTCCGTTCTCTCCAGAATTAGACCTTGATTTGTTACTTGGTTAAGCTTTACCGTATTTTTCTCCTGTTTTCATAATACTAAGGATTTTGGAATCAGTTCCATTTGACTTGTATAAAGATTATTTTTTATGGTTTTGTATGCAAATCATAATGGTCTCATCCTTCGTAAAGCTCTCAATTTTTGCATGGAAAATCAATTTTTCAACAAACTACAAACTGACGAGGTAAACATTCAATTCCGCTTTTGTCTAGTCTGTTAATGGACGATGGACCAAATTGTCGAATGCGTACTCATTCATATGCAATATGCCATTTACAGCATGCATGTATGTATTTAGCTAGCTTTTAAATTGAATCAAAAGGAATCTTCATGAAATACCGAACTAAATTACTGTTTTGTAAAATATATAATTTGTTTGGCTTTTGCAGTACTTTCCTTGAAATGCTACATTTGCAACAGCATAAGTGACGGCAAAGGGTGTGGCCACGGTAGTGACACGGATTTAAGTTTAATCAAAGATTGCAGCACTCAAGCTCAAGAAGATGGCCATGGCCAACACGGCAATGAGTACAATACATGCAGAAAGATTGTCACCTGGATTGATTTTGACGTGAACAACAGTACGTTAAAATCATTTTGTTATGAATGAATGACCTAACCATTTTAATCATATAATTTTACTGACTTTCAATGCTTTTACCTTTTCTACAATTTCAAAGACACGGCAACTGAGAGGATTGTTAGAAAGTGTGGCTACATTAAATCCAAATATGACAACGATTGCTACTACCGTGGAGGTTTTGGTGGCAGACAACAGGTATGCAGTTGCACTACAGATAGCTGCAACTCTGGCTTCACCTTCCGTGTCAACCATTTACTCATGGGAGCCGCTGGAGCTATTCTCCTCTTGGCCGTTGGATCACAACGTTAAGTTTATGTCAGCTTATTAGATCACAAAATTATTGAGTTGATTGCAATTGTAGCTTTATTTTTAAAAATCAAACTTGTTCATGAAGAAAACTGTTCTTTATACACCTATGTAGAGTTTTATCGTGTTTATCTTAAATGAATAATAATAATAATAATACTTATGCATGCGTTGCATTCAGGTGGTGCCAACTTGTATACAAATTTTACTTAAAACGTGTTGATGTACCGGTGAATTTACAATTTAATTGTGCGATAAATTATTCCTTTTTTTAGTCTACTGTATGTACGTACTCAATTCACTATTTTATCATCAAGATCGCGTTGCTTAATTTAGCGTCCTCCATTTAAGCAATAATTTATTGTTAAAATATCATCGAGAAGAATAAACTGATAAATTATACATTTCAGCCGTCCCATGAATGAACCTTTCGGCTCAATATGTGCACGGCTCAACATTAGCTGGGTTTTATCGCAGGAACTGGTAACCATTTTGCATTTACATTATATCAGATTCAGATATTCCATCATGGTCCTTGGTCATGCACATGCACGTTTTTTCTCAACAAGAACTACATACTTTGCTGTTTGTTAAAATGTTCACTATACTACTATTGGGAGATGTTATACAAAGATGTAATTGTAATTACTCTGAACATACACAATGAGGTAGAATATTAGCGGACAAAAGCAAACATAATGTGATAATTTGTCTGCTACATTATTTGCTTAAATTCAATTATTCAATTTGCAATCCGAGTTGTGAATTAAAATATCAAGTATAAAAATCATCAACTATATAAACTTTCAATCATCACATTTCGCATCAGACACTATAAATACAGTCCATGAGGACACTCTTATAAAATAGTCGGGAAAAATTCAGTGAATGAATGTAACGCTCGCTGAGCGGTACGGTATGGATGGGTGTCCATCATTAGATATTATTATCGCCATGTATCAACAAGAATGACGATGAAAACACCTCTGCGCAGAATATATCTAGGTCTATGAAAAATCGTCTTTTTCGATCGGATGTTCCAGAGCAGGATTGCCAACATTCATGAATCAGGTTATAACACTCACTCATCTCCAGTCAATATTCAGGTATGGCAGTGCTGTTAGAGCTGTATAATATGTAGAACCTATATAGATACCTATATAAAGTATGCTGATATGATATAAGCACTTTGCAAGTATGGTGTTTACAATGTGTGGACTTTTTTCACACAAGCTAGTATCATCCTGATTGATAACTTGGTAAACAATGTCTTGTCGATATCGCAAAAAAAGCTCTGCTATCCGTCATTCGTTGATCAATGTTTTAATAACACCAAAGTGTAAAAATGCAAAAATTAAAGCCGGAGAAAGATGAAAAGGATCGCTCATTCATTTATTTTACTACTAATTGCTACAACCCTGGGGTTTGCTGATAAGATTGGTTCATTTCTTGGGGAAGTATGTACGAATCCAAATGAAAATTTTCTTAAGGTAAAATTGAAGCTCCCTAAATAATTGCGTTAAAAACATTTGAATTAGAACCCTTGTAACTTCTTTCTCTTTTCTAAACTTGATGAATCATGAATCATGCAGAATGAAGAAGGGCAAGGTGAAACAGAATATTTTGCTGCAGTTGTGGAGTACAAACCTATACCAATTGGAAATCAAGCCCCAGTTGATGCTGTGCTCAACAATGTTAAGGTCTACATTGAGTTGATGGAAGAAGCAAGGAATCGTGTAAGTTCTGCTAGCGAGCTTATTTATGCAAAACATAATGCATGAAAGTAAAGATTGAAAGCAACAGTTAGTACGAGTCAGTTTATCTGAACTTTTATTTACAGAACGTGAGCATAATAGTTTTTCCTGAATACGGTTTGACAACAGTTGCATTACCAATACAAAGAGAACGAGCTCGAGAATACTTTGTAGATATTCCGGATATGGGTACAGTACCATGCGCAGATAGTGGTTATCTTTCTACCAATGAATCTTCAAGGGTAGCTTGACATTGCAGCTTAAAGATTTTCGTGCTTTTTTGTGTAGGTATTTAGGTGTAATGTAGTCAGATTTTTTTCCTACAGATTTTATATGAGCTATCCTGTGCTGCAAAAAGGCATAAAATGTATACTGTTGTCAACCTGGGAGAAACTGAATTATGCGACAGTGATGGCTCTGACAAAAAGTGTCCAACAGACGGTGCTTATAACTTTAATACCAATGTTGTTTTTGATAAAGATGGAAGAATCATTTCTAGGTGCTTGAAACAAATGGTCATCGATTTGCTTACATCTACCCCACTTAATTATTTGAAGTTTGCTTGACTCTTGGTATGCTTTCTCGTACTATACAGATATCGCAAGTTTCACCTGTATTTTGAGCCCCAATTCGATCAACCTGAATTGGAGTATTCGACGTTCCACACTGACTTTGGAGTTGTATTTGGACTGTTCACATGCTTTGACATTATTTTTGCACAGCCTGTTGTAGAAATGGTTGCATCAATGAATATTAGAAACTTTGTCTTTCCAACGGCTTGGGTGGACGAGCTGCCTTTCCTTACAGCTATACAAGCACAATCCCTCTGGGCTCAGAGCAACAAGGCAAATTTACTCGCTTCAGGATATCATCAACCCGAAAGGGGAAGCATGGGATCAGGAATATACTCTGGTCACCACATAGGAGCGCTAGATTATGTTTTTGATCGAAATTCCGGAACAAAGTTGATTGTTAGCCCTGTCCCAATTTTTCCTGAAGCCCGTGCAGAAATGCGAGGGAAAAAGAAAAGTTTTAGACCTTTAGAGAAACCCCAGAATGGCGTTGACAAAACAATTCATTTTTGGCTACGTGAAGACTTGTCCAACTCTTCTTACAAAGATATTGATTCAAATTTAAAACGTGAAACAGTCTGTTATGAAAATACATTTTGTTGTGACGTGGAATACGAGATGTCATCCGCAGTACCAAACACGTTGGGGGGCATGAAATTAATCGTGTTTGATGGTAGGCGCACAGTCGCTGCCAAAAGAGATTGGTTTGAATGGCAAGTATGTGCAGTGGTTCACTGTCTAAATGAAACGCTTGAATCATGCACTGAAAACGTACAAATATACGGCCAACAATCGAATCATCCAAAATTTCACAGTCTCACCGTAAGAATGCGACCTTTAACGATCGAATATGAAATGGAAGGCGTTGCACAGCCAGCTTTAAGTTTATTAGACACATCATTCAATTTAATTCCTCAAACTAATTTTGCAATTAGCCAATGTAATGATTCACACAGCAGAGTACCTTGTGCGCAGGCAACTTTAAAAAATTCTACCGATATGATAGACGTGCAAGTAAAAACGATAGCACTAATTCAAAAAATCTATAATGGTAGGCTGAACTGATTTTTATTTTATTAATAAAAATATACAAATATTGCCAAAGCTCGGTTTTAACACATTTATTTTACGTTGAGCTAGATTTCAAAACTTCTTCAATTTCATCTGCATTGTTTTCTTCTTCCGAGTCGTCACTTAATGTCACTGCGGTCAGTGCTACATTTAGCCCATGGAGCACTTTTGTTTCACTATCTTCTAAAATTTCAAATTGAACATCCTCTTCCATATCACGGAGCCATAAAGGTGAGGTTAAAAGTTGCGCTTTGAAATGAACAGCCTTTGCATAGCATTTACCGTTGCAAAAGCCCTAAAAATATGCCAAAACAGTAATAGAAGATCGAGATTAATTGTTATACCTCTCTAATCAATCACATTTGAATTAAATCATGCATTATTCCATACCTTTCGTTCCGTGATGTCGTAAACCTTTTGGCCTCTAATGCTGTACGTTTGTTTGGGAATTTCCTTAGGATCAAGAGGGTTATCACAAAGCACCCAGCCGCACAACTTGGATAATTTTCTTTCTTCTATTACATCTTCCAAATGTTGCTTCGATATGCTTAGTGCCTAGAGTATAATATAAATTGGAAAAGTATCAATAACAATCATCCGCAAATACATCTTATTTTATTGCTCATAATGTAGCATGCAGATTTTATCTACCAGTGTTAATTATTATTATTACGTAATTACATTGTCTAGCAAATATTCTTTCCCAACTTCCGCTTCAATCAAACGCAAAACAATCTCATGAGCCTTGCGTTCACATTCTTTTTTCTTTTGAATTAATAAAGCTAAATTTTCCTTTTTCATATTGTTTGTACTAATGAGCTGTTTCTTTTGATGGGATATTTTCCTCGGGTGTCCCTGTTGTTGAGATCTCTGACTACTAGTGGCACTGCTTGTACTTTCTGCAAAACTCACTCCCATTTTCTTTTTCATTTTACCACTAACGGCACCTGATGGGGGAACTGATGGAGATGGAGGAGGAATTGAAGGTTTCACTACGTTTTTTTCATTATCATTTGTGCATCCGACGTCAGCTTTACCTATACTTTTGTCATCTTTTGGGTTTTCGTCTAGACTTGACATTTTAATAATTAATTAAATGAAGTAGCCACTCGCCATTTAATGGTTGCTGTAAAAAGTAAACTAAAATTCACTTTCACTAGCTCAACTTATAATCCAGTTTTCTGTAATCGAACGTAAGTAACTCATGTGCATTTGTATACATACAAGAGTCGTCAATGTTTAAGTACTACGCTTAGCGCTTCAATAATATGGGCACTGTGCCACCAATAGAACCGTGTGCTTGCACCACTGCCGTCGAGTAATAGTAAGCACAAAATCATTTATGCAAAATTAAAATATTGGAAACTTACCGTAGACGTGAAAGTTACTGCTTTTATTTTCGCTTAACGCCTAAAATAGACAAATAGGAACAATTTCATGTTATGCTCGCCGGCATGCCGAATCAGCGTATTTATTTATGAACTAATCGGCATTGCCGATGGCAGTGCCGGCACGATGTGTGACATGGGTGGACATTGGGCAAGGTCAGAAAGTTGTGGCACTATAATGCATGCACTATGCAGGTGGTAAAAACTGCCAATTTTCCAGTTACTCATTTATAAGTGAACGGTTTATAAAAATAATATTTTAGCATATATATTTTTTCATGCTATTAATTCCGGTTTCGACCAATTTTGGTTATCTTCATCTGCATGAATTTCTCCCATTTTGGGGTAACTGAAGACAACGGCTATTAAATTGACTGCATTTTTTGGTGACGGCTCTTTGCACATGGAATAGTTTACATTCTTCCATGCATAATTTACTGTGTTATATTTACACACAGCTCATCATTCACAAATGAGTTTGGTATTGACTTCTTGCAATTGTTTTCCTTAAGATAGTGAATACTGCATTTTTATTTACGGCTTTTAAGGTAATGATGACCGTTCAAAGTTTAGTTCAAGCTGTGGTTGTGTGGGTAGACACCAATTTTTCCCTTTTCACTGTCTCTATATTATTTATGCCCCATCGTAAGTAACTATATTCTGAAAGGTGCATTCCATGTATGCCCCCATTCAACAATGCAGATTTATATAATTTGTAAAATGACCATGAATATCTACGTTGCTTTTATTACTTCATATACTTTTTTGTCTACCGGCCGGCAAACCGATTTGGTCAGAGCCAGCACAGTATCCATGCATGATAATGATGAAGCATTACAGGTGTATGGATAAATCATTAAATCTGATCACCTGTGTGATTCTGTCCATGCTGTTAAAAACCACGTTTATAGCAGTGTACACATGCATCATCATATCTATATGTCGTCTTCCACCGCACGCACAGGTAACAAGTTTTAAAAAATAACCAATTTTTTATCTGTATGCACTGCTAGAGGGTATAATTTCGAAAAAAATTGATATAAAAAATCTTTTGTGTATCATGTGAAAACGTTGCAACAACTGACATTGTCCTTTGTCCTCGTTAATTACTCAGTGGAGTGTATTCTGTTTATCTTTTACGTTAAGGGAGTATAGTGATCAGACGCGACGCGACCATTTTCAGGTCTCTGGACAACGTCACACTATCATCAAATCTGTCATGTCATTCTCATGGTCAATATCATTGACTCCCTCAGAATCCATATAAGAGTAGGTGACTCTTGTCATTTGGAAATTGCCCACTTGCATAAGCTTCAGTTTGTATTTACTACGAACAAAAAGTTCCGACCTGAGAAACTGAAGGATAACGTAAGTGTAAATTTATTTTTTTAAAAGTATAAACTTATCTGCTTTGCTGAATCACATTTTACACAAATAAATGCTTGCTTATATTGCGTAGTACTAACCGAAGGCATATGTCCATGAAAAAAGTTCAATTTTCAACCGCAATTTCTTGTCATACTCTTTTTATACGCCTGCCAGAATCACTATTCCTCAAATTTTACAGAATACTCCAATCATATTTGAAATCAGCGTGACGAGATCTATCCACCCATGTAATTTTTATTTTAAAATTCAAGGGGTAGACATTAGCCTATTAAGCCAAATATTCAATCAGACTTTTATAAGTGACCAACATCAAATGGAACCAAAATTTCATTTAAGTATTTGCTTTTGGCCATTATAAAGACGCAATCGTGAAGTCCAGTAGACATGCTGTACATTGTATGTAATGTAAATAGACGGAAATAGAAATGAAATACATACGTTACTCAAATGTCCAATGTATGACTATCCGTAAAAGATATGATGGGAGTGACAATGAATAAACATATTATTCCTATTTATTCCTCAAAATCAAACAAAAAACGCACTGCTACGTTCGCAAAGAAGTACAAATACCTATTCATAGTTTTGTTTGCTGGTGCGCGATAGATAGCTCTTGGTGGACTGAACTGAACGTTGTGTGAGTTTATAAAAAGTTGTCTCATGTAGCATTGTATAGGTACAAACGTATTCATTTTTAACAACTTAATCATGATTTTATTTTGTCGACCACACATACTTTTCAGTACTCACTTGGTAATAGAACTGGATGCACCATATCGCAAATTTTCACCAGCAAATTACTTCAAGTACATTTGCATATAAATGTAACAGAAGGATTGAAAAATCAAAGAGTTCTCGAATAAAATACAACAGTAAACAGTGTGACTACAAGCTATTCGTTTAGTGATATTCATCCAATTGGAGATGAGTTTTCCTATCGATAATCAATGGTTTGGGTAAACTATATAAATAAAAATATATCACATTCAGGACGAAAAGGGTTGGTTTATTATTGCTGATAAAACAGTTTTTTTTTTCTTTTCCGTGATATTTTTTGATTATTGTAGGTAATAGGTAATGTTTGTTTTCATCTTGTAAACAAGCTCAATTGAATCAATCTTTGTGAGTGAAACTAAACTATCATTCCAATCATATTAGTGTATGCAAGTAAATTTGTACATATATACATACATACATGTCTCCTTCTCAGAGCAAAGGAATTGCATAGAACTAGGCCACTCGGTTCATATTCATATTTATCACCGTCATACTCAAAATAATCGCAGCTGTCAACGCGAGCATGTAATTGTAAAGATAATGGAATTATTTTGGCTGCACAAAATAAAAAATTTAATCGCATATCGTATCTGCATGCATATGTATGTTTATGCGCGCGTGCTAGGCCTCTAATTGACTTGTCTTTATCTTTTGATTTGTTTAATGACAAAACGCTTTGGTTTGGATTCAATAACTGTGAATTATCAAGGGAAGGTGCCAAGTGCTAACTAGTATGATTCCATTGTGCTTGATCAAATGGCAATGATCAACGCATTGTGATAATAATTGTGTCTCTCTCTATGTAAATACTACCACACAGTTTTGCAAAGAAACTGGAATGCCATTTTTATAGTGAAGGAAATGTGTGCATCATCATACTTCATTTCATATCATCATCACATATCAAACTTTATTAAAAAACATGCCACTTATCCTTGTAGCATATTAAATTAGCGGCTGCTGCTCCATAAGCTTGATTAAAAAACATAATTGCATAATTTTTTTCCCTGTACACACGTGACACAACCAGTGTCATGGTTGGATGGAGTTTCTTATTTTTATTGAGTTTATTTTGCTACAGAATTTCAGTTTCAAAATGACATAACGCTGGAAAAGAAACAAAAATATTTGAAAACACTGAAAATATTTATATGCCTTGTATCTACATTTTGTGCTAAAATCACACTGGCCGCGATTGAAGTAGTTTTATTGAAGTATTTAATTGGAAATGTCCAAGATGGATGACTTTTGTGGATCCGTGTTTTGGGTAAGCTAAACATTTGCAGTGACATTTTATGTAAATATTCCATAAGCATGACATTCACTGCACCAACTCTAAATTATGATTGTGTTACAGGATTACCAGTTAACATGGAACACTAGTAATCCCGACCTGACACCATGTTTCGAAAAAACAGTTCTTGTTTGGGCTCCGTGCGGATTTCTGTGGCTGACTTCAATTATGGACATTTATTACAGTTTTGTAAACAAATCCCGACAAATACCTCGGAGTCCACTCAATGTCACAAAAGTTATACTCACACTCCTTCTCATAATATTAGACCTAATTATGTTGAAAGAGGCCGTCTTTCCAAGCGACAGCGCGGCGTATATATACCCAGTAGATTTAACAGCACCGGTTGTAAAAATTGTAACATATGTAAGTGCAAGTGAAACTAGAAATTTTTTATGATTGCAGAGCAAAAAAGCATTTCAATTTTGTGCAATAGCTGACAAGATATTGCCTTATAACATTTTTACAGATGTATTACATTGTGCTACTCACATATTCCCTGAGAAAAGGAGTGCAATCTTCCGGTATCCAATTTGTGTTCTGGCTTTTCATGGCCATTTGTCAAGGAGTGCGCTTTAGAACCGTTGTTGCTAATCGTTTAAATGAACCAATGGAAGTACTTTCTTATGTGGTTGAGGTTACTTATTTTCCTCTGGTCGTTGCAATGATGTTAATTAACTGCTGGGCAGATGTCAGACCCAAGTATACGATGGACACTCCAACAAATGAGGTTCGAACCAATCAAAAAGATATATTTGAAATGCTAGTTATTTAGAAATATTTACAATTTCATTGGTTTTCTATTGTACCTACACAGAGGCCGTGTCCGGAAATATACTCGTCGTACTTATCCCGGCAATTGTTCAGTTGGTTTTCTGGATTGACGTGGAGGGGCTATCGAAAGCCATTAGAGTATACTGACTTGTGGGACCTGAATCCAAATGATAAATCCAGATCGGTAGTGCCAATTTTTGACAAAAGTTGGAGCAAGGAATTAAACAAATCTAATTTACGTCGATTGAAGTAGGTCTAATACAAAATGGAAACTTTAAGGTCTCATTATGCCCCATTTAAATATGCATGGTATATTACACGGATGTGCATTTGCATTTTGGTTCAGGAAGTCAGAGGGTCAAGCAAAATATGGCAAAATCAACGGTGCAGGATCTGTGCAGTTTTCCAAAAAGAAGGCGAAAGATGAGCAGGAATATACAAGCATTCTTCCTGCGTTATTCAGTGCCTTCGGAGGGATCTTTCTTTTTGGCTCACTTCTCAAACTTATCCCTGACTCTCTAGCTTTTGTCAGCCCTCAAATATTGGAGTATGCTTTCAAATATGCATGCATGAATTTTTGAAATGAAAGGGGAGATTGCGCTACATCATCCAAACTAATTTTTCCAAACTTTATATTTATCATTTCAGTTTACTGATAGCGTTTACCAGCAGCAAAGAAGAAACGTGGAAAGGAATTACATATGCCTCTTTACTGTTTCTTAGTGCATTCTTTTCAACAATGGTCACGGTTCAATATTCTCACAGAATGTACTTGACAGGAATGAAAGTGAGAACAGCCCTAATCAGTGCCATTTATAGGAAAGCGCTACTGCTTTCGAATAGCGCCAAGCGCGAAAGTTCCACCGGCGAAATTGTAAATTTGATGAGTGTTGATGTGCAAAAAATAATGGACTTGATTCCATTTGTGAACATGTTGTGGTCTGCACCATTCCAAATATCTGTGGCTTTATACTTTCTATGGGGTATACTGGGACCGTCGTCACTCGCTGGACTTGGTGTAATGATTCTTCTCCTCCCTGCTAATGCCTTTATTGCAGCAAAGGCACGAAAGCTGCAAATTGAACAGATGAAAAAGAAGGACTTGAGGGTGAAATTGATGAATGAGATATTATCGGGTATGTTCATTAATAAAGTCATGATGACCTTTCTACAGTTCATTTCGTTGATGTTAGGGATATATTGTCCAAATTTAGGAATCAAAGTGCTAAAATTGTATGCTTGGGAGCCTAGTTTCGAGAACCAAATTTTAAAAATTAGAAAGGAAGAAATTGAAATTTTAAAAAAGGCAGCTTATCTTAATGCAGCTACGTCATTTCTCTGGACATGCGCACCATTCATGGTATCGCTTATGAGCGTTCAATACTTTTTTCAGAAGATGCTATTATTGGTACATGGGTATAACTGGAGAATGTGTGAATGAATTGAACAGGTTGCCCTATTTACATTTGGAACATACGTTCTTGTAGACTCCAATAATGTACTGGACAGTCAGGTTGCATTCGTCAGCCTCAGTTTATTCAACGTTATGAGTTTACCATTAACATTTTTGGTAACATTTAGTTAAAATTAAACATTAAACCAAGATATGCACTGAAAAGTGCTGTACCGAAAAATGAAAAGCGTGCTCTTTATGAATTCTTGTGTATTGAAACAGCCTATGATTATCGTCTTTGTGGTACAAGCTGGTGTCAGTATCAAACGGTTGAACAAGTACATGAACGCAGAAGAAATTGATCAGGATGCTGTAACACATGATGAAAGAGAAGGTACAGAGGTATAGTATAATGTTTTATAATACCTTATTTGAAAAATTAAAGTAATTATGAGTTTAATTAAACTAGTGGATCCTATCGTGATTGAGAATGGTACCTTTGCCTGGGAGCCAGAAACTGTGGCTCTCCGCGATATCAATTTGAGAATACGTCCTGGTTCTCTTGTTGCAATCGTCGGTAGTGTCGGATCAGGTACACAAGCAGAACTCTAAACAATCTTTTTACTGAAAGTGAAATTTATTGCATCAAGTTTGATTTATTTGCACATTTTATTCCTACATTAGGGAAATCAACCCTCTTATCAGCAATGCTTGGAGAACTGGACAAGATCAATGGCCGAGTCAACACAAAGGTAAAAATACACGTGTTGTTTAAGTGCAAAGGGAACAATAATTTTGAAAGTTGATGACTAAAATGTATGAAAAATAAATAAATACAGGGAAGCATTGCCTACGTTGCACAGCAAGCATGGATTCAAAATTGCACATTACGAAGTTAGACCCCATTTTGACTCTCTCAACCTTAATTATGCATCTTTTAAACTTTCTATTGAACATGCAAATACAGAAAATTTACGTGTATGTGATGTATAAAATGTTCATTTGTAGATAACATTTTATTTGGAAAGCAATTTGAACCAACAAAGTATGATCATGTCGTGGAAGGCTGTGCCCTTAAACCAGATTTCGAAATACTTCCCGCTGGAGACAAGACTGAGATTGGAGAAAAGGTGACGTGACACACATTGTTGTTCAGCAATTTTTTAAACATAATATTATTCATACATGCCTGCGATTTTCTGTCCATTTTTTGATCCACTAATTTAGAAATAAAATATATCTGTAGGGAATCAATTTGAGTGGCGGTCAAAAGCAAAGGGTATCTTTGGCTCGTGCAACATATAATAATGCAGATGTATATTTGTTTGATGATCCATTAAGTGCTGGTGAGATATTCAACGGGATTATATGAACGGGGAAATTGAATGACTGTATAAAAGATTATTTTTTTTAAATACTAATTTTTTGTGAGAAACGGCAGACGATGACATTTCGGAATTGGAAGATACCTCTCTTTTACAAGACCTACAGGGAGTTGTAGGAGATATAGAAAAAATTCGAAAGAAGCGTCGTGTCTCAGGTTCGGAAAGTGAGGCAGGTCTCAGTGAATCCTCATCCCCAAGAAGGAGAATACCTCTGGCTAGAACAATATCGGAAATTGACAGAAGATCTAGCGTTGGTGAATCCTTGAAGAGTAGCCGGGGTAGTCAAGTTGGAGGCAGTAAATTGATTGAAAAGGAAAAGAGTGAAACCGACAGTGTCAAATTGGCTGTGTACGTTGATTACTTTCGGTATGGGGGCTGGATCTACTTGTTTGGAACAGTGGTGCTATATTTCATTTGTCAGGGATTTTCAGTTGGATCCAATTTATTTTTGTCCTCATGGACAAGTCGATTGGATACAGCGGTGGCTGCAGCTAATTCGCGCAATAGTAATAATGAAAGCTCAAGCAGTAATGTGACTGACAATATTGACACTGGAGCAGGAAACAGGGAGATATTTTTGGGGGTTTATGGAGGTCTAGGGTTGGGACAAGCTTGTACCATTCTTGCCGGCTCCTTTGTCATGGCCCTTGGAACACTCAAATCTGCGTCCAACCTTCATTTAGTAATGCTGCAAAGAATTCTGAGAGCGCCTTTAAGTTTTTTTGATGTTACGCCCTCTGGACGTATTGTCAATCGATTTGCCAAAGACGTAGATATTTGTGGTAAGTTTTGATGATGGCGTATTGACACATTCATTTCATGCATGTAATGTCTAATATACATAATATTTTTTCACTTCAGATTCGACACTGCCATTCAACTTTCGAGTGTGGTTAAATTCTTTCTTTGGGGTAGCATCTACCATTTTTGTCATCAGCTACAGTACACCTATTTTTATTGCTGTAATATTGCCAATAGGTGTTCTCTATTACTTTGTCCAGGTACGTAAAAAGACAAAATTCTTAAAGTTGCATTTGAGAGAAATAAAAACACTATCATTCTGTCTCTGAATCTGCAGAGATTTTATGTGTCAACTTCAAGACAATTAAAGAGACTGGAATCAGTAACTCGCTCACCTATTTACTCACACTTTGAAGAAACACTTACTGGCTCCAGTACAATTCGTGCATACTCTGAACAGGAGAGATTCATTTTGGATTCGGAGGCTAAAGTTGATCTTAACCAAGTCTCATACTATCCTTCCATCGTTTCCAATCGGTATAAAAATTATGCTCGGTACAACGTTTTCTTTTTCTCATAACCATAATAAGTCCCTTTCATGCTTTGTTACTTTTTTTAAAAGGTGGCTTCAAGTTCGTCTGGAAACTGTTGGAAATACAATCATTTTCTTTGCTGCTTTATTTGCCGTTATGGCACGGGAAACATTGGACCCAGGCATTGTCGTATGTCGTGCTTTCCCCTTTTACTTTATATACAATCTTCCACCCTAGTTTTTGTGCAAAGATTATCAATCTAAAACTCCTAATACAGGGACTTTCAGTATCATATGCACTACAAATTACGATTGCTTTAAACATGTTGGTGAGATGGACATCAGACGTGGAGACTAATATTGTTGCAGTGGAACGTGTCAAAGAATATTCTGAAATTATACAAGAAGCACCTTGGAATGTGGATGGACGAAAACCGGCCAAAACGTGGCCTGAAAGGGGTGAAGTTAAATTTGATCACTATCAAACACGTTACCGCCCAGGTCTAGATTTGGTCTTGAGAAATGTTACCTGTGTTATTCAACCAGGTGAAAAGGTTTGTTTGCAATGTCGTCATTCTGTGAATTCAAGGCAATTATCAATACATCCTGACAAGAAAAGTAATCATGCAAAAACTCGTATTTTGTAGGTGGGTATTGTGGGACGCACTGGGGCAGGTAAGGAGAAATTTCAAATATCAAGCTATTGCTTTTAAAATTCTATGAGTCTGATTGAAATTGTATCAGATGCCATTAAATTGATTGTGCTCAATATGCTAAACTTATTCTTCTGTTCAATTGTGCAGGTAAATCCTCCTTGACTTTGGCCCTTTTCCGAATAGTTGAAGCTGCCGGAGGGTCTATAACAATTGACGGCGAAAACATTTCTCGTCTTGGACTTCACGACGTTCGTGGCAGAATTACAATTATTCCGCAGGTACATTGCAATGTTAATCAACTATTTACGTCTATTAAATTTTCTGTTTATCTAAATATTCAAAGCCATAATATTTTTTGTCTAGGACCCCGTTCTGTTTTCTGGATCACTTCGCATTAACTTGGATCCATTTGAGCAAGTTTCTGACGAAAAAGTTTGGGATGCGTTAGAGATGGCTCACTTGAAAACTTATGCAAGATCACTGCCCGCCGGCTTAGAGCATGAAATCACAGAAGGGGGAGAAAATTTGAGGTATAATCTCTTTTTTATGATTTATTAGTACTAGTACTACTGGGGATCGAGTCGTGCATAATTATCATACTGTGTGTGCATGAATTGTTATGTGCCATAGGCACATTATAAAAACAGCACAGAGAGGGATGAGGATAGGAAGAAATATCTGTTTTGTGTAGCTTTCCGAGCGATAGCTCCTTAACTGGTCCTATCCTCATGAAATTTTGCATGATTTAATAATAGACCTCTAGGACACTCTATTTAGTATTAAAAATCAGCATCATTGGTTATTGTCAGAGGTCACGACGATTTTAAAATTTTTACGTAGTACAATAATTTGACATGTAGTATATCGTTTGAAAGATCATTACGCACTGTGGCAGCACAAATTACTTACACTATATCGAACATGGAGAATACAGCAAGAGAACTATTTCTTTCCATGTGTAATTTATTTTTTATTTTTTATTACTTTTTTTTTGCAGTGTTGGCCAGCGCCAGTTAGTATGCTTAGCTCGTGCACTACTGCGGAAAACTAGGATTCTTTTGCTTGATGAGGCAACTGCGAGTATTGATTTAGACACTGATGATTTGATCCAACAGACTATTCGAACGGAATTTAAAGATTCTACAGTAATCACCATTGCCCACAGGCTGAATACAATTATGGATTCCGATAGGTAATACTATACTGTATTTTTGCATTCATCTGTGGAGTAAATAATTCACCCCATAATGAATAATATGTTTTCTGGATACAGGGTAATGGTCCTGGATAAAGGAGAAATTCGTGAATTTGACTCTCCTGCAAATCTTCTAAAGAACAAAGACTCCATTTTCAGCGGCATGGCACGAGACGCTGGGCTTCAGTAACTTCTTTCAGTTCTTTCAGTCGGTAAAAAATTTGAATGTTCCTATTCGATGGTAGTGGTAGAGAAGAGTACATATATTATGTTAATTTGTAGTTATTAAATAGCCCAATAGTATAAAGTATTTGATATTGTTTGACCTGCCGATCCTCAAGTATTATATATATACATATATACGAATTAGACTTTCAGTGATATTTCATCTTTCTATGATATGAAATAATAGT